>CAJNIZ010045296.1:0-45432 GCA_905231905.1 Symbiodinium pilosum | reverse complement strand
TACTCATTTGGTAGTGCCTGTAACATCTATTATTTTCATTATTATGTCTCATTCATTAATTTAAAGGATTTCAAAACCTATTTTGAAGAGTTATATCCCCGCTTTTCTATTTTTTCTCTTATGTGCAATAGGGGCTACGTGCCGTGCTCAAAATGATGCATTCATAGAGAATAAGGGGCAGTGGGAATCACCCTTTCACTATAAACTCACCTTGGGTAATGGCTCTGTTTTTCTTGAGGGAAATAGGGTAACCTTCAATCTGGTGGAGAGAATAAAGGCGAAACGAAAAGATGTTCAGGCGAGTGATTTCCATCATTACGAGCCTGATTCCCTGATACGTTCACATGCCTACAGAATGACTTTTTTAGGTGGAAATCCATCACCAGAGCATACACCTGGAAAGAAAAGAAGAGCATACCTGAATTACCTGAAGGGTAATGATCCCCAACGTTGGAAGGGAAAAGTGGGCTTATACGAACAAGTAAGATATAGTGAAGTGTATCCCCGTATTGATGCTGTATATTATTTTTCAGAAGATAAAAACCTAAAGTATGATCTGGTTATAAAGCCGGGAGCAAATCCTTCACAGGTGAAAATTAGTTATGCAGGTCAGGAAGGGTTGGAGTTGGTATATGGAAACCTAATGGTGTACACCTCAATTGAAAATGTTCTGGAATCTGCTCCCTATGCTTATCAGTTGGAAAATGGTGAGCGGGTAGAAGTACCTTGCGAGTATCGTTTAGAAGGCAATATTCTTTCTTTCGATGTGGGTGCTTATAATAGAGAAAAGGAACTTATCATAGACCCCACTCTTATTTTCTGCACTTATTCCGGTTCCAGGCATGATAACTTTGGGTATACGGCCACTTATGGAGCTGATGGGTCCGCGTATGGAGGCGGGGTTATATTTGGTCTGGGTTCTATGTATCCTACCAAAATGGCCTTTCAAAGTGTAAGTGCCAATAGTACGGGAACGGAAATGGATATTGCCATCTCAAAATATACGGCAGACGGTACAGATCTTATATATAGTACCTACCTGGGAGGTACTAACAACGAAATGCCTTATAGCTTACTGGAGGCCAAAAACGGAGATCTTCTTATTCTGGGTAATACCGGGTCTGAAGACTTTCCAATGAGTAGTCAGGCCTTTTCAGATAGTCTGTCAAAGGGAGCTCAGGTGGGTGCTATCCGTAAATATTATAATGGTATTGATATTTTTATGGCCAGGCTGGGTGCACAGGGAGACACTCTTATTGGTTCTACGTTTATAGGCGACACCGCAAAGGACGGTTTGAACACCGGCTTTGACCTCAATTACGGTGATCGCTTCAGAGGCGATATAGGAGAGGATAGCCGGGGTAATATATATGCTGTGTCCAACTCATGGTCTTCTGATTTTCCTGTTAAGGGTCCTTTTGCACAAAGTTACCAGGGTAAACAGGATGGTGTGGTATTCTCATTCAACGCAGATTTCAGTTCCTTAAATTGGAGTACTTACGTGGGAGGGAGCGAAAATGATGCCTTGCTTTCTCTTAAGTTGGTCAATGACTCTTTGCTTTATGTTACCGGAGCCAGTGCGTCAACAGGCCTGGTGCCATTGGGTTTTCCCAGTTATCAGAACGCCTTGTCCGGTTCTGGTGATGGGTTTATTGCAGGTTTTAGAGCTTCAGATGGTCTTATGCAATATGCTACCTATAACGGAACACCTGATATGGATGCCAATTACTTTTTGGAGCAGAATGATAAGGGTCAGATTTATGTGTTTGGGCAAACCAGGGGTATATACCCGGTAGGAGGAGTAACAGATATTTTTAGTGAACAAGCTGGTCCGCAGTTCATTCAGCTGTTTAAGCCTGATTTGGGAGATGACATCAGGTCAACGGTGTTTGGCAGGTCTACCATAGAAGGACGGGCTAATATTTCGCCCACTGCTTTAATGGTAGATATATGTGAGAATGTATACGTTACCGGTTGGGGTGGTGGTGCTGAAGGTTATTTGAACAGGCAATTTTCATATAACCAGGGCAATACCAGTCAATTGTATATTACCAATTCAGCACATCAAAAAACTACAGATGGCAGTGATTTTTATTTTTTGGTGTTAGATGAATCCTGGAAGAAGGTAAACTATGCAACCTATTTTGGCCAGAATGGCGGTTTTGGTGATCATGTGGACGGAGGTACCAGTCGTTTCAGGAAGGATGGAACTATCTTTCAGGCGGTGTGTGCCAGTTGCGGTAGTTCAAGTGGTTTTCCGGTAACAGATAGTGCTTATTCAAAGGTAAACAGGTATGGAAATCAGGGCGGGTGCAATATGGCCGTGTTCAAGTTTTCCATAAAGTATGATGAGATTATTGCTGATCTGGATATCCAAAACGATAGTGCCTGTATCCCATATTACGCCAGTTTTATGGATAATAGTTACAATAGGGATCTGCTTATTGCAGAAAGGCCAAATGGACTTATTGATACTTTAAAGGGTTCTTCTATATTAATAAAAGACCCGGGGTATCAGGATATTAAATTTATAGCAATAGATACCACTTGTGGTTTTAAAGACTCGCTGATCCACACTTTTTATGGTGCAGAAGAAAACCCATCTCTCAGTTTTGCTTATTCTTATGATAGCTGCGATGCTGACGGAGTTGTGGAGTTGACCAATTACTCACCTGTAAATAGTAGTATTTCATGGGATTTTGGAGATGGAACTACTTCCAAAGAACAGCACCCGGTACACGTGTATGAGGAGCCTGGCTGGTATGCTATAAAGCTATACGGAACTGGTAATTTTTGCGGAAAAACAGATAGTGCAACTCAGTTTATTGAAATAAGAGATATTGACTCAAAAAACGATTTTTTTTCAATTTATAATCCCTGTGAACAGCCCCTGGAAGCCACCTTTGCAGGGAGGGGATCTGGTTTTCAGGTGAAAAAATGGTATGTAAATGATAAGCTGGTTCAGAAAGATTCGAGTAACAGGATGACCATTAATTTTGGTAAGCCAGGTATATATGCCATCCGGCTTGATAGTGAAGATACGCTGTGCAACCGGTCCTATTCATACACCCAGGATTTTGGGGTAACGGGAGCAGAGGCCGTTTCACCTTTCTCTGTCCCTAATATATTCACACCCAATGGCGATGGTGTACATGATTATTTTAAAGCTAGTTTAAAATTTCCTTTTCAGTCCTCAGAATTCCAATTACAGGTTTTTAACCGGTGGGGTGTTCAGGTTTTTGAAGCAACAGCTATTGAAGCGGGGTGGAACGGTAGCTTTGAGAATAAAGCCGTACCCCAAGGGGTTTATTATTTTTTACTTACTTATCAGGATGATTGCGCAGTCGTACATCGCCTGAAAGGTTTTGTTCACTTATCCCGCTAAAAACTTCAGCCCGGTTAACGTAGATTTGTGGCTTAAACCAGAGCGCATACTATGAAATTATACCATAACCCACGTTGTCAGAAAAGCCGCGAGGCACTTCAATTACTTCATGATAAAGGTTTAGAGCCAGAGTTGGTTTTATATATGAAAGAACCTCTTGTACCCCATGATTTGGAGGAGCTGCTGGGAAAACTTCATATTCCCGCTATTGACTTGGTACGGGTAAAAGAAAAAGTATGGAAAGATGAGTTTGTTGATAAAGAGCTTACTGATGATGAGGTGCTGTTAGTCATGATAGAGTATCCCCAATTAATGGAGCGTCCCATTCTGGAAAATGGAGAGCGTGCTGTGGTGGGCCGCCCTCCGGAAAAAGTTTTGGATATAGTCTGATTATTGACTGATCCCGGCCAGATCAAGCAGAAAGGCGTACTCCATTGCGGTCTCACGATAGGCTTCAAAACGTCCTGCGGCCCCACCGTGTCCGGTTTCCATATTGGTAAAAAGATAAAGCGGGTTCTTGTCGGTTTTAGTTTCCCTTAAGCGGGCTACCCATTTGGCCGGTTCCCAGTATTGCACCTGTGAATCATGTAAACCCGTGGTTACCAAAAGAGCCGGATAATCCTGGTTTTTCACATTATCATAAGGCGAATATGATTTGATGTAATGATAATACTCCTCATCATTGGGGTTGCCCCATTCATCGTATTCACCTGTTGTTAAAGGAATGGTTTCATCTAACATGGTAGTTACCACATCCACAAAAGGTACTGCGGCAATAACACCTTTAAACAATTCAGGCTTCTCATTAATAATGGCGCCCATAAGAAGGCCACCGGCACTGCCGCCCATAGCATAAAGCTGAGCAGGAGAAGTATAGCTCTCAGAGATGAGCTTTTCAGCACAGGTAATAAAGTCGGTGAAAGTATTTCTCTTTTTAAGCATTTTACCCTCATCATACCATTGGCGTCCCAGGTACTGGCCTCCTCTTACGTGAGCAATTGCAAAAATAAACCCCCGGTCAAGTAAACTTAAGCGGGTAGATGAAAAGCCGGGGTCCACTGTAATACCGTATGAGCCGTAACCGTACAACAGTAAAGGGTTTCCCTCTGTTTTACGGAGCGTACGTTTATAAACCAATGATATAGGGATTTGGGTTCCGTCTTCAGCAGTAGCCCATATCCTTTCAGCCTGATAAGCACCCGGATCATGCCCTCCGACTACCTCTTGCTGCTTCATTACTATTTGAGTACGCGTGTGCATATCGTAATCAAAAACAGTAGTAGGTGTAGTTAAAGAAGAGTAACCGTAACGCAGGGTAGAACTGTCAAAGTCAGGATTATTACCAATGCCTGCGGTGTAGGTTTCTTCCGGGAATTTAATGGAATGACTCTCCTCTTTATTCCAGGGTTTGATATGAATTTGGGTCAGGCCGTTAGAGCGTTCTTCCAGCACCAGGAAGTTTCTGAATATTTCCATGCCTTCCAGGTAAACATCAGGGCGGTGTGGAATAAGGTCCTCCCAGTATTTTTTTTCCGGTTTATCAAGTGGAGTTTTCATTAGCTTGAAATTAGTAGCTCCATCTTTGTTGGTGCGTATATACCAGTGGTTTTCAAAATGCGCCACTCCGTACTCCAAATCTCTTTCCCGTTCTTGTATTAGTTGAAATGAACCAGTAGGGTTTTCGCTAGCCAGGTAACGGTATTCATTTGAAACCGTACTGAAAGAGCCTATCATTATGAATTGTTCTGACTTACTTGAGTATACTGTGCACGTAAAAGCAGAATCTGTTTCGTGGTAAATTTCCACGTCCTCGGCTGGGTCATTCCCTAAGGTGTGGCGGTAAATTTTGGCCGCTCTTAAACTGGAATCCTTAATGGTGTAAAAGATCGTTTTGTTGTCTGCCCCCCAAGCCGCACTTCCGGTGGTATACTCCAGCTGAGTTGTACTTATCTCTCCTGTTTCCAGATTTTTAAAGCGGATGTTGTATATACGCCTGCTCAGGGTATCTTCTCCAAAGGCCAGCCATTTGTTATTTGGGCTTATACTCAGGCCGGATACCTTATAGTATTCGTGCTCCGAGGCCAGTTCATTCACATTCAGCAGAATTTCCTCTTCTGCCTCAAGACTTCCTGGTTTGCGGCAATATACAGGGTGCTCACGTCCTTCTTCAAAACGCACATAATACCAATAGCCATTTTTTTTATAGGGTACACTGGAGTCATCCTGTTTAATACGTCCTTTGATCTCCTCAAAGAGTTTTTCCTGGAGCTCTTCAGTATGCTTCATACTATCAGCCCGGTATTGGTTCTCGGCATTCAGATAGTCGATAACCCTGGGGTTTTCACGCTGGTTAAGCCAGTAATAATCATCCCTTCGGACGTCATTGTGTAGCCTTAATTCTTTTGCAATCTTTTCAGTAAAAGGAATATTGATAACCGGCTTTTGCATATTTTGGCGGGAAATTAAAATCGTGTAATAGTTTAAGGCAAAACTACAGACCATTAGGGCAATAGCAAGCCTTAATCTGAATGTAATACGATTAAATGTGATGAATTATGGAGGGTCAATATAAACAGGGCATGATGCGCGATGATGCGCTCAAAGGAAAAATTATAGCTATTACAGGAGGCGGCACTGGTTTGGGACGCTCCATGGGTGAGTACTTTCTGAAGCTTGGAGCTAAGCTTGCTATCTGTGGAAGACGTAAAGAAAAACTGGAACAGGCAAAAACCGAAATGGAAACGGCCTGTGGGGGAGAAGTTTTAACGGCTGTTTGTGATGTTCGTAACTACGATGAGGTAGAGTCTTTCCTGAATAAGATTATTGACCACTACGGACAGGTAGACGTATTGCTGAATAATGCAGCCGGTAATTTTATCAGTCCGGCTGAGCGGCTTTCGCCAGGAGCTTTTGATGCTGTTATTGATATAGTTCTTAAAGGTTCTAAAAACTGTACACTGGCCTTTGGCAAGCATTGGATCAGAGAAAAGCAACAAAATAAAACAGTACTCAGTATTGTTACTACGTATGCCGAAACGGGTTCTTCTTTTGTAGTTCCTTCGGCTATGGCCAAAGCCGGTGTTACAGCTATGACCCGCTCTTTAGCCGTAGAATGGGCTAAGTATGGTATTCGCTTTAACGCTATCGCTCCCGGGCCATTTCCGACTAAGGGGGCCTGGAGCCGGCTTTTACCCGGAGACATTTCCAAGAAGCTTAACCTGGAAGAACAAGTACCCTTGCGCAGAGCAGGTGACCACCAGGAACTTGCCAACCTGGCTGCGTATCTGGTTTCTGATTTTGCTGCTTATATGAATGGAGAAGTAGTGATCATTGATGGAGGAGAATGGTTGCAGGGCGCTGGACAAATGAATTTTCTGGATGAAGTAACCCCTGAAATGTGGGACTGGATAGAAAAAGCAACCCGGGGCTCAAAGGAATAATTTTGAGAGCACAGCTGCTTCTGGTTATTGCGCTGCTGTTCAGTGGTACAGCTTGTAATTTCATGGAAAAACCGAAACGGCCTATTAATTGGCAGGGGCATAGGGGTGCCCGGGGTATATATCCTGAAAATACCTGGCCGGCCTTTCAAAACGCTTTGGAGCAGCATATGCAAACACTGGAAATGGATGTAGTACTCACTGCAGACAGTCAGGTGGTTGTATCTCATGAGCCCTTTTTGAGTCATGAGATTTGTCTTGACAGTACGGGGTACCCTATACGTGCTGAAGATGAGGCTGATTACAATATTTTTCACATGTCATATGCTGATTTACAGAATTTTGATTGCGGAAGTAAACCACACCCCCGTTTTCCCGATCAAAAAAAGCAAAGGGTGTGTAAGCCTCTTTTGAAAGATATTATTGAGAGGTCTGAATCTTTTCCAGGGCAAGATGAAGTGTTTTACAATATCGAAGTGAAAAGTAAGCCAGAATGGGATGGCTTATATTACCATTCGGTAGATTCCTATACAGCTGAGGTGGTTAATGTGATTAGCCGTTCAGGAATATTTAGCAGAACTATACTTCAAAGTTTTGATAAGCGCTGTCTGGCATACGCACATATAGCGTATCCTGAACTACAACTCGCTTTATTGGTAGAAAGTAATGCCGATTTTCAAAATGAAATGGAGCAGTTGGGTTTCCACCCGGATATCTACAGCCCCGGCTACACCCTGGTAAATGCGGAGCTTGTGGTGTATTGCAGGGAAAATAATATACAGTTGATCCCCTGGACCGTAAACACGGTTGAAGATGCAAAACAATTAATAAATGCCGGAGTGAATGGTATTATAACGGATTATCCCGCCATCAGCAAGCGGGTGAATTAATTGCTTTCCGGATTTTTCCTCAGCTCTTCCAGGGCTCTGTTAACGCGCTCCATGGCAACACCAGCTGGCTGATATACAGGATTGGACTCAATGGCCTTGCGGTAGTCTTCCTTAGCCTTTTTAAACTGACCTGACATTTCATAACAGTAGCCTCTGCCGTAGTAAGCTTTGTAGTTCTTATCCTGCACCTCAATAGCCTTGGTAAAATATTCACTGGCCTTTTCATACTGTTTTAATTCTACATGCATAAAGCCGAGATTAAAATAGCTATCGGCATCCCTGGGGTTTAACTGTACGGCCTTAGTATAATTTTCCAGAGCACGGTTTATTTCATTCTGACTCATGTAAAAAACACCAAGCTTAAAATAGATATCGGCCCGGTTAGGCTCCATTTCCAGAATACGCTGAAAGTAGTATTTGGCCAGTGTGTCATTACGTGCTGATAACATAACCCCCATCATGTCCAGTGCTCTCACATAATCCTGCTTCAGATCAATGGCTCTTTGGAAATACTGTAATGCCAATGCGGTATCTTGCTTCAGGTCGCGCATCACCATGCCCTTAAAAAAGTAAGCTTCCGGATTTTTATTGTCTATTCGAATCACTTCATCCAGCAATTTTAGAGCTGTTTCAAAATCCATTACCACAATGTAGAGCTCAGCTAATTTTAGACGACATTCTACGTTTTGAGGTTCCAGTTTTATACACTTCTCCCACTCTATTTTAGAAAGCCGGGTACGATTTTGAATAAAGTGTAACTGCCCCTTAAGCAGGCGTGCTTTGGCCGAGCTGGAGTCCAGTTGCATAGCGTTATATATATCGTTGGCAGCACTTTGAGCTTCCCTTCTTTTCAAAAGGAGATCGGCTCGCATCAAGTAGGCTTCCTGGTTGTCAGGGTCAGCTTTCAACACACGGCTCAATGAATCAATGGCTACCATTTCCCCGGTCGGTTTCCGCTGAGGTACTTCGATAGGTTCAGCCGGTTGATTTTTTGTAGATGGAGTTTCGTTTTTCGTTTCCGGAGAATCACATGCGGTAAGACATACGGCAAGTGTTACTAGCGCTGCAAAAATGTTCTTCATAGAGTGCAAAAATATAAAAGCCCAGTCTAAAGACCGGGCTTTTGAACTTTCGTTGCTTAAATGCTTAGGCTTCTATAGCTGTGCGTATCTTTTCTTCTATTTCATCAGCCAGTTCAGGGTTATCTGTAAGTAATTGCCGAACGGCATCACGGCCCTGTCCCAGCTTGGTGTCACCGTAACTGAACCATGATCCTGATTTTTTAACAATATCATGATCAACCCCCATGTCAATGATCTCGCCAATCTTTGAAATACCTTCACCATACATAATATCAAATTCGGCCTGGCGGAAAGGAGGGGCTACTTTATTCTTAACCACCTTAACCCGTGCACGGTTCCCCATTACCTGGTCGCCACTTTTTATCTGAGAAGTTCTGCGAATGTCCAGGCGAACAGAAGAATAGAATTTCAAAGCGTTACCACCGGTAGTTGTTTCGGGGTTCCCGAACATAATACCGATCTTTTCACGCAGTTGGTTAATGAATATACAACAGCACCTGGTTTTACTGATAGTGGAGGTGAGCTTACGTAAAGCTTGTGACATAAGACGTGCCTGCAGGCCCATTTTACTATCCCCCATTTCACCTTCAATTTCACTTTTGGGTGTAAGAGCCGCAACGGAATCAATAACAATGAGGTCAATAGCTCCGGAACGGATCAGGTTATCGGTAATTTCCAGGGCTTGTTCACCGTTGTCTGGTTGAGAAATAATTAACTCTTCCGTGTCAACCCCTAGTTTCTCAGCGTAAAAGCGATCAAAAGCGTGTTCAGCATCTACAAAAGCCGCTATGCCGCCCTTTCGCTGTACTTCAGCAATAGCGTGTAGGGTAAGAGTGGTTTTACCGGAAGACTCAGGTCCGTATATTTCAACTACACGACCTTTAGGATAGCCACCAATACCAAGTGCTATATCCAGCCCGATGGACCCGGATGAAATGGATTCAACCTGCTCCACGGCATTGTCACCCATACGCATAACAGCACCTTTCCCATAGGTTTTATCAAGCTTGTCCATGGTTAGCTTGAGTGCTTTTAGCTTGGCATCTTTATCGTTACTCATAGCAATATTTTGAAGAAATTATTTCTGATTGTATTTTGTGCAAATATAGAATGGTTTAAGCACATATGTGATTATACCGCGCAAATAAAGTCAATAAAAACAGAATTCCAAAAAAATAAGAATCATTGCTTTGTACACCTAAATCGAGAATTTAGTATTACTTATTTAACCTGCCGGGGTTTGTTATAGGCGAACAGGTTAACCAGTTGCATGGAGTTTCATATTTTACGGAGCCTATTAGCAGGAAGGATATTTGTAATTTACAGTATCCTCAGCCTAAGCTTTTTCAGCTTAGTGTTTTTTAAATTACCTATTGGGTATATCATTCTCCTGCACATCTATTCCGGTTTCTTTTTCCTTTAAGTCTCCAATAAGCTTTATGGAATTGGGGATGTCATCACAAAGTACAGTAATAAAAGTTCCTTTTTCCGCTTTACGGATGGAGTTAACAATAGCTTCCGCTTCATTTGGTTCTGTGCGAACAGGCTTTTTTTTATCCACCAGCAAAATGCCTTTCATTAAGAGATCATAGATGTCACTGGCAGTCCGGCCTCGCAATTCCGGATCCTGACGTATTACAATCTCGTCAAAAATGCGTGCACTCACCCGTCCCAGTTCAATTATATCTTCATCTCTCCTGTCTCCCGTGCCGGAAATAATTCCCACCTTAGGATATCCCTGCGTTTTTGCAATAAACTTTCCAATGGCTGTCATTCCTGCAGGGTTGTGGGCATAATCCAGTAAGACCTCAAAATCCCTGAATGTGAATAAATTCATTCTTCCCGGGGTTTGTGCCGGAGATGGGGTAAAGGTTTGTAAGGCTATACGGAGATCTTCAAGCTTTATATTACGTAAAAATGCCGTGAGGGCAGCGGGTAATATATTTTGTATCATAAAGACGGCCCGGCCCGCAAAAGTGAGGGGTATATTGACTACTTTTTCAATCCTCATTTTCCAACCTCCCTTATTAATTGAAATATATCCGTTTTCATAAACAGCGGCAATGCCGCCTGCTTTGCAATGATCTATGATGCGTTGATTCTTTTCATTCATGCTGAAAAGAGCAATATTGGAATTTATGTTATCACGCATAGTAAAGATCAGGTCATCATCTGCATTCAAAACTGCGTAGCCATCCTTGTGAATGTTTTCCACTACCACTGATTTTACCCGGGCAAGTTGTTCAAGGGTATGAATACCCTTAATGCCAAGATGGTCTGATGTAATATTTGTTACCACCCCAATGTCGCTATAGCTGAACCCAAGCCCTTCCCTTATGATACCACCCCGGGCTGTTTCTAAAACTGCAAAATCTACCGTTGGGTCACTTAAAACAAAACGTGCGCTTTTAGGACCGGTGCAGTCACCGGCCTCCAGCATCCTGTTCTGAATATAAATGCCATCAGAGGTAGTAAAGCCTACTTTATAACCTGCGCTTTTCATAATGTGGGCTATTAACCGGGTGGTGGTGGTCTTACCATTGGTTCCAGTTACGGCAACTATAGGTATTCTGGATGAACTCCCGGGTGGGTATAACATATCCACCACAGGTTCTGCTACATTTCTTGGCAGGCCATGGGTAGGGTCAAGGTGCATACGGAATCCCGGGGCTGCATTTACTTCCAGTACAGCACCATCACTCTCGTTGAGTGGGGTTTTAAGTTCAGGGGCCATAATATCTATCCCACAGATATCCAAACCTATTATCCTGGAAATGCGCTCTGCCAGGAATACATTGTAGGGGTGAACCGTTTCGGTAACATCAGTTGACGTTCCTCCGGTACTCAAATTGGCTGTTGTTTTGAGGTATAACCTCTTTTTAGGTGGTAATACGGATTTCATTGTGAGTTTCTGCATACGCAGAATATGAAGGGTCATATTGTCTACAATAATTTCAGTAAGCATATTTTCGTGACCATATCCTCTTCTGGGATCGGCATTTACCTCAGCTATCAACTCCTTTATAGTTGATCGTCCATTCCCCGTTATATGAGCCGGTGTGCGCCTGGCTGCGGCCACCAGACGATTGTTGATTACCAGAAGCCTGAAATCAAATCCCTCGATATAGCTTTCTGCTATTATCAGTTCTGAGTGTTTTTTTGCAGCAGCAAAGGCCTTTAAAGCCTCATTCCATGATTTAACATTAATGCTGGCCCCACGACCGTGATTACCATCTACCGGTTTAATTACACAGGGGTAGCCGATATAGTCTAATGCATTGCTAAGCTCACTTTCCGTATTCACAGACCTCCCTCTGGGAACAGGTATTCCTGCACGGTTTAGCAGGAGTTTGGTATCCCCCTTATCTCCTGCCAGCTCAACACCTATACCGCTGGTTTGGCTGGTCATAGTAGCCATAATTCTCTTTTGGTTTAAGCCGTATCCTAATTGCACCAGTGAATCTGTATTTAAGCGCATAAATGGAATACCTCTTTTTGCAGCTTCTTGCACAATAGAAAATGTGCTGGGGCCTAGTTTTTCCTGCTCACGGATTACTTTCAAAGCCTGTATGTCTTCTTCCAGCGTGCCTGATTTTCCTTCAATGAGCGTTTCTATTATAGCTGTGGCGGCCTTGGCAGCATAAATTCCTGCCCGTTCCTCTGTATAGCTAAACACCACATTGTAAACGCCCTTTTCACCTGTTCCCCGGGTCCGGCCAAAACCACAATCCATTCCAGCCAGTGTCTGTATTTCAAGGGCTACGTGTTCTATGATATGCCCCATCCAGGTTCCCTCTTTTACTCTTTTTAAAAACCCTCCTTCGTGACTCTCGGAGCAGTGATGTTCATATAAAGATGGAATTAGTGTTTCCAGGCGGCCGGCAAAACCCTCTATTTTATCTGATGGCTTTTCCTCCATCTCTTTCAGATCCAGCCTCATTACTATTAGTTTGTGCCAGCGGTTGGACCAATAGTTAGGTCCTCTTAATGCCTGAATGTCCAGGATTTCCATGGTGTAGATTTTTATTATGATGAGCGGAGAGTAACCCTTAATTCACTTTGGCATCTACTTTCTGAACATTTTGTTTAAAAGTAACCATTCCAGACGGACAATCACTAGTTTGAGATGGTATCTTCACCATGGGACATGAATGGTTCCACACTAAAATTATTGATTATGTCAACTCGAGAAAAAAAAATACCAAAGGGTATTCTGATAGCTATCGGAGGAGGAGTGGATAGGGGAACGGTTCCTGATGAAGAGAATTCCGAAGATTACGGTATCAAATTCCTGGAAACCGGAATATTGAAGCGATTGCTTACAGCTCTTACCGGGAAGACGGATCGTGTGGAGATTATTACGACCGCATCACAGATACCAGAGCAAACAGGTGAGCATTATGTGGATGCCTTCAAACGATTAGGTAATGAAAATATTGATGTTATTCATATAAAGGATCGTAAGGATGCTTCCAACGAAGAATATCTGCAACGGGTGAGGGAAGCAGAGGGTGTTCTTTTTACCGGAGGTGATCAGATGAGGCTGACGCGGATTTTTTCGAAAACAGAGTTTTTGAAAATTCTAATGAGGAGATATGAAGATGAGGAATTTGTGCTGGCGGGCACCAGCGCAGGAGCTATGGCTATGTCGTATAATATGATAAGCAGGGGCATAAGTACGGAAGCTTTACTTAAAGGGATGGTAAATATCACTGAAGGGCTGGGATTTATCAAAGAAGTGACCTTCGATTCGCATTTCATACAAAGAGGACGGTTTGGGCGATTGTGCCAGGCTATAGCTACAGAGCCGGTTTATGTAGGGATTGGTTTGGGCGAGGATACAGGTTTGCTCATTACCAATGGGGATCATATGGAAGCGATTGGCTCCGGTCTTGTAATGATAGTAGAGGGGGATCACATTAAATACACCAATATTGAAGAAGTAAATGTGGGGGAGCCTATTTCTGTAGAAAACCTAATAGTTCATATTCTCTCCCAGGGCCACAGCTATATCCTGTCTGAAAGGCGTTTGATACACTGAAAAGGTGCTTCACTGGTAAATTTTCACTTCTGGTTTTTTTCCGGCTGATAGCATGGCTCTGTACATCCCAGGGGTGTTAAAGGTCATGCTGCAATTTCCCTTTTTATCAAGGGCTATAATCCCGCCTTCACAATCTTGATTTTTAAGTTTTTCGTGTATTACGTAATGAGCGGCCTTTTTTAATTCAAGTTGTTTGTATTCCATTAATGCCGAAATATCATAGGCTACCACATTGCGCAAAAAATATTCGCCATGGCCTGTGCAGGAAACAGCACAAGTGTTATTGTTGGCGTAAGTACCGGCTCCTATAATAGGGGAATCCCCGATCCTGCCAAAATGCTTATTGGTCATTCCACCGGTAGAAGTGGCTGCTGCCAGATTTCCATGCGTATCTAATGCAACTGCTCCTACAGTGCCAAGTTTGCGGCCACCATTCTCAGTATTTTCTGTTGCCATTTTATTTGCTCCGTTATGGTCAAGTGTTATATCACCACTTTGTTGAGCCAACTGCAGTTGTAGGAAGCGTTCTTCTGTATAAAAATAAGAGGGCTCTTCCAGTTTGCACCCCCTTTGCTGGGCAAATTGCTCAGCCCCCATTCCGGCCAACATTACATGAGGCGAATGTTCCATTACCTGACGAGCGGCTGAAACCGGATTTCTTATGCGGCTGACAGCCACAACTGAACCAGCCTTCAGAGTTAAACCGTCCATAATGGAAGCATCCATCTCGTTTTTACCCTCAGAGGTAAAAACAGAGCCTTTCCCGGCATTAAACAAGGGTGAATCTTCCATTTGTTTTACGGCTTCTTCTACAGCTGTTACTGCAGTTCCTCCCGCTCTTAAAATTTTTTCACCGGTAAGTATGGCTTGATTTAGAATATGTATATAAGAAGCCTCCTTTTTAGCGCTCATATTTTCTTTAAGGATAGTGCCCACTCCACCATGGATAGCCAGAACATATAGTTTTTTATTCAACCCTGTATATTTCCTGTAAATGTAGATAATTAGTCTGCTGAAGGGTTCGTAAAAGAAGCTTTAATAAACGTGGAGGCTTCAGTACAAAACATTTATGGCTATGGCTAATGATAGTGGGGTTAAAAGAGTCATGAACTGTTATTAATGTTTTAAATTTCCTATTTTCAGTTCTCGAAAACTCTCCTGTATGCTCATTAAAACATTTGGAAGTGCCGTTTTTGGTGTAGATGCAACCACTATTACCATTGAGGTCAATACCGATTCCGGAATACACTTTCATTTGGTTGGACTTCCGGATAATGCTATAAAAGAAAGCCAGCACCGTATTACAGCCGCTCTTAAGAATAACGGCTTTAAGTGGCCCGGCAAACGGATTACGGTGAATATGGCTCCGGCTGATATCCGAAAAGAGGGCTCAGCGTATGATTTACCTATAGCTATTGGAATATTGGCAGCTTCCGGCCAAATAGAAGTATCCGCAGAAGAAGCTGCAAAATATCTGATTATGGGAGAGTTGTCACTGGACGGGAGCCTTCAACCGGTAAAAGGTGCTTTGCCTATTGCTATTCAGGCGAGGACGGAAGGTTTTGAGGGCTTCATTCTACCCAATGAAAACGCTCGTGAGGCAGCCATTGTAAATAACCTTTGCGTATATGGGGTAAATAGCTTGACTGATGTGGTGAATTTGTTAACGGACCCGATCAAACCAATACCTGTAGAGGTGAATGTGCGCGAGGAGTTCGCTCAGCATCTGGATAATCCGGAGCATGATTTTGACCAGGTAAAAGGTCAGGAAAATATAAAAAGAGCTTTGGAAATTGCTGCTGCTGGTGGGCATAATGTTATACTCATCGGTCCGCCCGGTGCGGGTAAAACAATGCTGGCTAAGCGTATGCCTTCCATATTGCCGCCCATGACCTTGAACGAAGCACTGGAAACGACAAAGATTCACTCTGTAGCTGGTAAACTGGGAAAGAATGGAGGGCTGATCGCTAGTCGTCCGTTTCGCAATCCCCATCATAGTATCTCAGATGTGGCCCTGGTAGGGGGAGGAGGTTTTCCACAACCAGGAGAAATATCACTTGCCCACAACGGCATTCTGTTTCTTGATGAATTACCTGAGTTTAAGCGTACCGTATTGGAAGTAATGCGACAACCTATGGAAGATAGAAAGGTTACGATCAGCAGGGCCAGGTTTACGGTAGATTACCCTTCGGCTTTCATGTTGGTGGCTTCTATGAACCCGTGTGCTTGCGTGTGATTTTTACAACTATCCGGCTTGAAGCGGAAAAACCAAAACCTGAATATTACCCTGAAAATCCGCAATCCATTGGGGAGCACATTTGCAAAGCACGAGTGGATAGAAAGCTTTTGCAGGAGGATGTTGCGAATATCTTAGGCGTTGATGTAATGACAATCGGGAATTGGGAAAATGGGAAGGTTCAACCCAAGTCTAGGTTTTTGATACCTGTTATTCAATTTTTGGGATATACCCCGAAATGTTTGCAGGACTACCCTCAACTGGAAAGCCCTGTTTTTGCCTATCGGATGAAACATTCTTATACGCAGGAACAGCTTGCCCGATTAACCGGGCTTGATAAAACGACTATCCAGGCTGTTGAAATGGGAAAACGTCCAATGATTGATAGAACAAGGAAAAAGCTGGTAGAGCATCAGATCATTTAGATGACCTCACTTTTTGTACTTGTTTACAATCCGCAAAACGTCTTTCAGGTTTTCGCGTAGAAGGTTCGGGTCTATGGCATGATGGTTAACGGTCACAGTGTACCCACAAATCTTATCGCTGCCATTTTCACGCGCGGGATTTTGAGTTTCAAGTTTTTCATATACACTTCGAAGCTGGTCTAAAGAATTCTGATATTTAGGTTCATCAGGGCTCAATGGAATTATTATTTAATCAGAACCGAAACTAATGTTTCGGAATTGAAAAATCGAAGTCGCAGAGGTCTATCCGATATTTAGACTCGGTTTTTCTATGTTTCAGAAGATTCCATTTGATACCGCAAGTTCTCGGTTGTTGTTAGCACCAGAATTGAAATGACTGTTTTAAGCCAAGTTTATTAGTAAATTGAATATGAAAAAAATTGGTAAATATGAACCCCATAGGGAGGCTTACAAACTAAATGAATAAAAATTGTTAGATTATTTTATAACCCGTTGTGCTATTGAAAACTTGAGGTTTATGTGAATAACAAAAGGTCGTGAAATTATCTGGTATATAGTATTTTAAAGGCGCTTAAATCTATAAAAAACTAACCATGCACGACCTAAGAGTAAATTACGAAAAAATCCTGGAGCTTACCAAAAAGCATTACCGTCCAATTAGATCAGATGGTAACTTTCGTTTTTATCCCCGGCCCCCTAAAATGAGTGATATGGAACTGATTGCTCTAAACCTTTGTGCCGAAGCCTGCAGTATAGACTCAGAGAACCTGCTTTTCAGTAAGCTAAAAGGAAGCTATCCCGGGTGGTATCAGGGGGTAGGTTCCCGTACGCGGTATAACAGAAGACGCAGACGCCTGGCCGATAAGATTATGGAGGTGGGGAAAGTATTGGCAGAGCCTTTAGTTAAGGCATATCCGGTGTTAATCGTGGATTCTATGCCTTGTCCTATTGTAAAAAAAGCCAGAGAAAACCGCTTTAAAATATGCCGGGAATACTGGACTACTTCACCGGCTAAAGGATATTCAGCAGTAGATAAAAGTTATCTGGTGGGGTATAAGTTACATTTGATGATATCCGGTAACGGAGCCTTAGTAGATGCTCAGCTTAGCCCCGCCAATGTCCATGATATCCATTTCTTAAAAGGCTGGAATAACAAAGCCAGGCTACGTTCCAAAGAATTGCTGGGAGACCGGGGGTATATCTCTGCTTCTGTGCAAACTAATCTATTTGATAATTATAAAATCCGGCTTTGTACTCCCACTCGTAAGAATCAAAAAGTACAGATAAAATGGGCGGGTGAAAAACGCAGAAACAGAAAACGTATTGAGACCCTTTTATCACAGCTTTGTGATCAGTTTCGCATTAAAATCAATTATGCTAAAAGCTATCGGGGATTTTACACCAGAATTCTTTCTAAACTAGCGGCTGTATCTGCCTTGCAATTACTGAACTTTGAAAATGAGAGGCCTCTAAACCACCTTAAACATGCCTGGACTGGTTAATAGCACAACGGGTTAATTTCAATATTTAATCCTAAGCACAATCAATTAACCCATATAAGAATTGAAATTTTATCCTTAATAGTTATGTCAAAACCAATTCTCCACTTGAAATACTTTTAAATAATTTAAAAATCACACCCTTCACTTTGTCAGTTAATTACGTTGAAACATATTTTAATCAAATTAAAATATACAATCTTACATTACTATTCCAAACCCAATAGATTGAATGATTTTTACAAAAAACATACTTGATAATTCAAATTAAATTATTTGCTTTGCTATAACCAATTTTCTAAACTTATGTCTAAATCTGCTCTATATGCAATGGTTCTATATTGCATATCTCTAAGTTCTTTTTCCCAAATAAATAATGTAGGGGAGTTGCAACAACAAATGGCTATTCCCACATTGAGTTATACTGAGATCACCGAAAAAGGAGATTCCATCTATGAAAATGATAGTCTTTTGGAAATGGGAAAAAAGGCTTATTACCGATGGAAATATCGCACCGAAGGCCGCACCGCCTTTCCCGGTGTTACGCCCACTTCCACAGCCTCTGACCTGAATGCTTACCTGACAGGAACGGACTATTACAGCTTCTGCAATATGGGACCTGCTACCGCTCCGTGGAGCGAGGTGGGGCCAGACCCTGCACCAGGCATGAAACAAGCCATAGGTCTGATCAGTTGCGTGGCGGCAGACCCCAACAATCACAATATTATTTACGCGGGAACCATTGAGTCCGGTCTTTGGAAAACCACTAACGGGGGACAAAGCTGGTCAAATATTATAGAGAACAGCAATGTCGGGACTATAGCAGGAATGGGGTATTCCTCCATTGCGATCGACCCTAATAATTCCAATAATCTTTTAGTGGGTACTGTTACTCATGCCTTTGAGATTCCAAGTGACTGGGCCTCCACATCTAATGGGTTTGGTATATTGAAATCCACGGATGGCGGGCAGAGCTGGACAGTGGGAACCTGTGCCGCTATAAACAACCAGCAATGGTTTGTAAAGAAAGTAAAATATCATCCCATCAACTCCAGCGTAGCCATTGCCGCAGGCAATAAGACCATCTTTAAGACCACCGATGGTGGCCTGAACTGGAACATTGTATTTACCAATCCCACGGGCAAAAACTCCGTTTTTATAGACGTGGAGTTCAACCTGAACGCGCCTCATTACGTAATGGCCTCCACCCGCTTTACCCAGGTGGGGTATACGACCAAATCTCCACATGCCGCTCAGATATTCGGTTCTGCCGCCACAGGGAATAATGGAAGCTGGACCGAAGTCACCCTACCCACCAATCAAACCGATACGTCATGGGCCGCATCCATGCCGATGGACGTGACTTTGGCAGACCCCGGTTATGTGTATACCTTCTTTTCCAATTTCTGGGGTAAGTATCCGGATGGTAAGCCCAGAGTCACCGAACATATGCAGCTTTATAAAACAGCCGATGCCGGCCAGACCTGGATATTGGTGAACGATAAGCTTACCAGGCGATCTTCTCATACTGCGGCTAACCTGAACTACGGAGCCGTGCAGTATGAGTTTGAGCTTTCTGATAACGATCCTTCGATATTATACATTGGTGGATACTATGTTGCTAAATCCACCAACCAGGGTTCTTATTTTGATATAGGTACATATCAATATTTTCCCGACCAACACACGCATGCAGATGTAAGGGATATCTACAACCTGGGCTATATCAACGGAGAAGATCACTTATTGGTGGCTAATGACGGTGGTGTTTCATTGACTACCAACAGCGCAGCGAGTTATAGTAACCTAAATGGAACAGGGCTAGGTGTTACACAATTTTATGGTTTTGACGTATTTCGCTCATCACCTGAAACTGTCATGGGAGGAGCTATTCATAATGCAATTGCCGTAAAAAAAGAAGGAAACTGGCAGCTATTTAATGATCTTGGTGATGGCGACTGGTCTGAAATTGATCACCTGTCCGAAGACGAGAGTGTGTGTTATATAGTAATCAATGGGAAAGTAAAACGCAAAACAAATTACGGATTATCCGATGCTGGCATGGCTAACCAACTTGGCCAGCGGTATTTTTACCGGGGGCAAAAGCTCTACATTGATCCTCATGATCACAACCGGGTATTTCATCTGATCCATAATCTCTATGCTTATGATCGCAGCACCAACGCATGGTCCGAGTTTTTCCATAAGCCTCAGAACGGCACGGGGGGAAGTTCGGTCATTTCGGCCTTTGCCATAGCCCCCTCCAACCCGGACCGGATGTACATAGCCTATAACAATATTTCGTATGGGGACCCAGTCCACAATAAGTTCCTTCGCTCCTTCAATGGAGGTAATTCCTGGGCAGATGCTACAGATGATGTCTCCTATGGCGGGGGAGGCTCTGTTTATCATTGGAGCTATATTAGCGATATAGCTGTAGACCCTGAAGATGAGGACAACGTCTTTATCAGTCTTAAGAACTACTCTAAAGATGCTGCCAACCCTACTCAGGGAACATACCGCGTATACCATTCAACCGATGGAGGCATAAGCTGGACCGATATGTCTACCGGCTTAAAACCCATCCCGGTTAATGATCTGGAATATGTGGCCGGAACCGATGACCTGCTTTTTGCTGCTACAGACGGAGGGGTGTATTATTGGGACAAGCCCAATCAAACCTGGAAATGCTTTAACAACGGAATGCCCAATTCGATGGTGATAAACCTGGAACATGACCGTTGCACTCAAACCTTATACGCTTCTACTTTGGGGCGTGGAATCTGGAAAGCCCCCTTAACTGACTTTGTGCGCCCGCAACACCACATTCACGAGTTAGTAAGCTGGGATTCTGATCGTTTTATGGATGGGGATGTGATCGTAGAGAATGGGGCCACGCTCACGGTGCGGGCTAAGATACACATGGGGCGTGATGCCCGCATAATTATAGAAGGTGGTGGCCATTTAATAGTAGAGGATTCCGGCACACTGACCTCTGGTAATTGCAATGCCAGTTGGGGTGGGATTTGGATAGAAGGAAATTCATTATTTGCTCAAACTCTTAATTCACCCCAACAGGGCCACCTGGATTTACGTCCCGGTTCTACCATAGAATACGCGGAGCAGGCCATTACCAACTCGCTGCCACCTTCCGGCAATGACTGGGTTGTATGGGGTACCCAGGGAGGTATTATAGAAGCAGACGGCTGTACCTTTCGCAATAATACCCGCGATGCCGCTATAGTATCTTACAGCAACCCTCATAACAATGGCGTTTATTGGGCAGAGTTCAAGGATTGCACCTTTGAACGTGATGATAATTACCGTAACTCCAGCCTTATGGCGCACATTTCTATGCTGAGCGTGGAAGGTGTGAGCATTGAAGGGTGCCAGTTTACCCATACTATTACCTCCGGACCGTTTAAGGAAAACGGAGAAGGTATATTTGCTTTAAACGCTACCTTTTCCATTAACTCCTCCTCATCCCAGAATAGTTCATTCACCGGTTACCGGGATGCGGTGAGAGCGCAAAATGTATTATGCGCCTTAACGACCAACCCCATTGAAATAAACAATACGGTTTTCACGCATAATTACCATAGCATCTACCTCAGTGAAGCGCAGTATGCCAAAGTATCACATAACACGGTAAATGTGCTGAATGCAGAGGAGCGTACTTCTCAAAACCCCACTGCTTTTCAATCTATACGTTATGGTATTTATATGGACGGCTGCCAGGACTTTGAGCTGTATGAGAACACCCTGGCCACCGGTAGTCAAAATAGCTTTATTGAAAGCGCAGGGATGATCCTGAAAAACACCGGAGCCGTAGCCACCGAGATATACCGAAATCAGATAGATGGCTTTACGGTAGGTATGGAAGCTATAGGGCGCAACAGGGATGCCAGTGTAACCGATGTAGGCTTAACCTTTAAGTGCAATGATTTTGGGTCAAACGCAGGCAATGCCTATGACATTTTTATCGCTGAGGCTGCCAGCCATCCCGAAAACGGCATACAGGTATTCCAGGGACAGAATACTAACCAAACTTTCCCCGAAGACCTAATGAATAACCTCTTTACGTCCAATGGGAACCCATTTACCAGTAATTTTCAAAATAACGAGAACAGCAGTATAATATACTTTTACGGTAAAGGCAGCGGCAGGCTTGAGCCTCGGCAAATAATAGGAATCTCTGCTATAGGTTCATTACTTAATGTCGACTACCTGCTTCATTGTCCTGAACGTTCTATAGCCCCCCCAGGTGATCTGAGTAGTCCTACCCAGGGTTATACACAGGCGGAAGGAGACTTGGCCAACGGGCTTAGCTTACGAACCCAGTACATAGACAATGGAGCTACTCCGGCCCTGGAAGCTCAGATTTTAATAGCTGATGATCAACAGGAATACCAGGACCTGTATATTGACCTGATGAATACCGCCCCCTATGTATCGGAAGAAAATCTCTTAAATGTAGCCGAAATCTCAGATTATCCTGAGCTGGCTCTGCGCAATATCATGGTAGCTAATCCTCATGCATCGCGGAACTCCGAGATCATGGAAGCACTTTGGAACAAAGAGCCTGCCCTATCACAACAGACTCTCGATGATATTGAGGCTGGTGAACAGACCATAACTTCAAAAGACATTTTGGATATGCAGGTTATGGATGCCCAAAGCCGAAGTGAAATAGCCACCCGTAAAATACTAGCTTATTATCGCTCCACGGGTGAGGATGAACTGGATAATATGATAAGCCACCTATTATCTACTGATGAACCGCATTTTCACTATTCCGTAGTAGATGCTTTGATTGCTGCTGGCGATGCAGCGGGAGCACAGACTGTATTGGATGACATTCCCAATGTGTGCCCCATGTCAGACGCAGTTTGGAATGATTATAATGAAATGAGTGATTTATACTCTATTCTGATCAGCGTGAATGGAAGTAATCCGGTGGACCTGGATTCTGAGCTTAAATCAGACCTGGAAAATTTAGCTCAAAACGATGCTCATTTGGCAGCCGGAAGAGCCAGGAACTTGCTGGCCCTATATAATGAACCTACCGATTACTTTGAGCCGGTGTACATTCCGGGCATTTCAGGTAAAAAATCGGAAGACCCGATACCTGACCGGCCCGAAATTGCAGAAAGCGGATTTAGCTTAAGTCCTAATCCCGCAGAAGATTATACTATTTTACAATGGGATTGGTTAAAAGCAGGTTTATCGGAACCGATTGCTATTCAAATTTACGACCTGAAGGGGAGCCTGGTATACCATGAAAAAGTAGAGCAGTTTGAAAAAAATATTGAAATAATTTCCAGTAAAAATTTTATTCAAGGCTCTTATCTGATTAAGGTCTTGCATAAAGGAGAGACAGTTTTTAATTCCAAATTAATGGTTAAATAAAAAAGAGAAAGAAACCTCCTGCAAGGAAAATATTGTAAGAGGTTTCTTTCTAAATATTAATTCTATATTTGGATTTTCATGAAACTGCTTCAAACCACAATTGTCTTGGTAATTTTGTTCTTCTCATTTTTCTCAATGAGATCACAAACACCATTTAACAGATCTCACAGCGGGGTAGGCGGGAATAACCTTACAGAACTTCTAATTACACCCAAAGGCTATTTAGTCGCATCCGAAAATAACTCTAACCCGCATCAACTTGATCTTATTGGTTTTGATTTTGAAGGCCACCTGGTCGATACCGTTTCTTACTCTTTTAACCATGTAACAGCAGGTATAGAAAACTGTGGGAAATGCCTGAAAGAAAAGAATGGAAGCATTTTTTATGGTCAAATGCATGTGGAGCGAGCTGACTCAGCTTATGTGCAATTTATAAGATTTGACAGCGATCTAAACATCAAAGACACTTCCCGGTATTTCATTGGTTTCCCATACTCCTCTCTTCAAATTCATGCTTTAGAATTTGACACCGATTCTACTTTTTTGGTAACCGGATTGGCTTTTCGCAAAAAACCTCCATTATTGGGTAAATATGATCTATTGGTAGCAAAGTTCGATACCGCTTTTAACCTTATATGGGAAACGATTGAGCCCGACAGCAGACCGAATGAGCACTTAGGATATATTGGTCAGGACATCCTCGTGGATTGTTATGGAACCGCTATTATATCCGGCTATGGGAAATATAGTAATTCCAATGTAGGTTTATGTGCCCGCATAAACCCTGTAAACGGACAAATCTTATGGCTTAAGAAATACCCAGGCACAATTTCCCAAGGAGCCATGTTTACTGTGGATAATCAAAATGGAACCTTCCAATTTTGCCAGAATGAAGCCACGGCTAGAAGATCTAATGGGTCCGTTAGATACACCCGCTTGCGAGTTGGCAAAATAGATACAAATGGCTCAATAATCACCTACAAAGACATTGGGCCGCCTAATCAATTCGTTATCCAAACTGATTTGATCCCTACTTCTGATGGGAACTATTATACATCTGGCTTTATTTTTTTAAATGGTTATTACAACAGCTTCGGTTTAAAGTTTGCTCCCAACGGAGACAGCCTCTGGATGCGTTATTATCATTATGATGATTACCAGGATCATTCTCAAATAGATATATTTCACGAAACTCCGGACAGCGGTTTTGTACATGCCGGTTATTATGCGGATTTGTTTCAGTCCTCCTCTTTTGTTGTTTCTACCTGGCTTCTTAAAACGGATAAATACGGCTGTGATTCAAGCGGTTGCCATAAAGTGGATCTTTTTAAAGCTCATGTTCCCGGTCTGCTTGAAGTATATCCTAACCCGTCCAATGGTTCATTCCGTTTACAATGGACCTACGGTCCCCCGGAAACCTTTGAATTGACCATTCAGGATATTACCGGAAAAGTGATTTATAAAGATAATAATGTCTTTTTAAGTGAGTTGGAATACGCTGTTGATCTTGCCGATAACCCACCCGGTATCTATTTCTTAAATCTCACTTTAGAAGGAAAGGCTGTGATGAGTAAAAAGCTTGTAATAGAATAAAAAAGATAACTTCCATCAATCTTGATTATAGTTACATAGATTCCAATATTTCTTTAATTCGTACTCTTCACGAACCTTAGATTATAGTCCGTACCCTTCTCATTTTGTAACCTAATGGTATAGATACCGTCTTGCAGATCCGAAATGTTAAGAAATAACACTTCATCTGAGCCATTATGAATTCCCTCAAAAACCCTCTTGCCCATAAGGTTAAATATTGAAATTGACATCTGACCAGCTACTGTATTTGGTAACTTAACACTTATTTCATCTTTTGCCGGATTTGGATAGACTACAGCTTCAGATATCCTTCTTTGTTCCTCTAATGAAAAACCAGGACTACAGGTACCATAGGGCTGATATATATTAACTGTATCAGTCTCCACACATATTAATCTATGCAGAAATGAATCACCAGCAAAACCCTCACAGTCCGAGCCGTCAATTGGATAATAAAATCCTTGCTGTGTCCCAATACCTTCAATCCATATAAGTGTATCGCCATAGCACCGTTGCCCTGCATAACCTGAAATTGGACTTGAATTTGGAGTAGAGCTATTCAATTCATACACTAGCTTCAGACGTAATCTTAAACCAGAACTTGTAAGTACAGAATCCTTTGCTACTAGACGGAAAGATTCCCAATTCTCAAGAATACCAGTCCAAAAATATAAACCATGAAATTTCAATGCTATGGTATCGTTAATATTCATCCCGAAATCATATAGCACAAATTCTGATGTATCGTATGTCCCCGAAGACCATTCGAGTTCAGGGGCTGTTCGAGCTAATATCTTTTTACCCTCACTACGAATCAAGGCTACTGTATCTAAATTATCATAAAGTATGTTATACCATTTACCATGTCTGAAAATACTATCTTTTAAATGATAATTAGAATAGTCAGTAATTGTGTCTTCAGGGTTCATACCGTTATATGTTCGTCTCTCCTGGACTTTCCAAACGGAATTAAGCCCAGGCAATACCTGAGCATGACCTAAACCAGCCAAGAGCAAGAAATAAAAAAGTATTGAACTTTTCATTTGAGTTAAAAAAATCATTTGAGTAGAGTTTAAGAGTATGTTTCATTCTTAAAATTACATCTTTTTTGGAAAGTATTTATATTCAACGCACTATAAAGCCTGAAACTAAATTTACTTACTCAACTCACAAACCACCTTATCCAGCGAACTATTCTGCAACTGAATCATCATTAACTGAATATTTCTCATAGTAACCTTTCCTTTTGACGATACTTTATACTTTCTTCGGGTTGATCACTGTTCAATCATTCCCTTTTCCTCAAGCCCCTCTATTGCGCTATTAAGAGACTGGAAGTTGATTTGGAGTTAGTACCTTTATTCGGACATAAAATTTAAGACTGTTTGTAGCAAACAAATATCTTAGAGTTATGAATAAAAGGAATTATGATCCTGCTTTTAAAGCAGAAGTAGTGAAGTTGAGTCATCGGAGAGAGAACTTAAGGGAGCTGGCAGATGAATTGGATATCCCGGTTCAACGTATTTACAAATGGCGTAGAGCGGCAAAGGATGGTTTGATGCCCAAAAGCAATGGCCCACGTTGCTTTTCTCATGGAACAGAACCCTTGGCCAGGGATTAAGAAAACTGCTCTGTTGGTTTTCCAATGGCTCATCCGGTGCATAATCCGGGACGCTTTTTGAGAATACCCGGTATTTACTGATCACCTACCATCATAACGGGGGCGCACTGGTGTTGGACCGGGACGGCCTGCTTGGTGTGGACCGAACACAAGATGGCCAGTGGGCTTTCATTGCCACAGAATCGGATAGGACCTATTTGGGTGATACACTGCCGAAACCGCAAATCATACCCTTTGAAAAAGCCAGTTCAAAAAAAGGGGTGTATGTAGAAGATATCCTGTCAAACCTCTCCATAGAACACTGATAGTCGGGGGTGTTTAATCTCTACACGGATGTATTCCATCCCAGTCCCCTTCTGTATCACATAACCGGAAACCGTAGCTTTGTTTTCATGAAAACACGCTTCCTCCTTCTCTTGCTTTTGGGTTTAAAGGTTATAGGTTCTGCCCAGGATAAACACTTCAAGCTGGTGTCCTACAATAGTCTCCGCTACAGCCCCAATAATATTGATGCGCGGCATCCGGATTTGCGACTGATCCTAAACGATCTGCAACCGGATATTTTATGTGTGCAGGAACTGTCTGGTCTGCCCTCTGCACAGATGTATATGGACAGCGTATTAAATGTGGATAGCACCACCTATTCGATGGCCGGTTTTGTGGATGGCAATGATCTGGATATTGCTCTGTATTATAAAATGGCTAAGTTTAGTTTTATCTCTACCACTGCCTATCCAACGGCTTTAAGGGCTATTTATCATTTCCAATTGAGCCCAATGGGAATACCTGACACCCTGCATGTGTTTAGTGTGCATCTGAAAGCCAGTAGCGGGTCAGCGAACCAGCAGACCCGTAAAGACGAGGTGGATGTACTTCGTCAGGTGACCGACCAGTTTGCTCCGGGCACGAATTTTATAGTTTGCGGGGACTTCAATATCTATGGAGCTAATGAGCCTGCCTACTCCCGCTTGGTGCAGGATACACCAGGCGATGAGGGTCATTTTGTGGATCAGTTCGCTATGCCGGGCACCTGGAACAATGCAATCTATGCTCCCTATCATACGCAGTCTCCCCGCACCACACAGTTCAATGGTGGGGCACATGGGGGTATGGATGATCGTTTTGACATGATCTTAATGTCAGAGGCTTTGGATGATACCTTGGGATTACATTATGTACAGGGATCTATGTATGCCTATGGTAATGATGGGCTGCATTATAATAATGCGATCAATGCGGCTCCGACCAATACAGCCGTAGGGCAAACCCTGGCTGATGCACTTCATTATGCCTCGGATCATATTCCGGTGGTGGCTGAGTTTGGGTATAAGATGTCCAATAATACCAGTCGCACGATGTATGTGTTGAAGGATGTGGAAGTGTTTAATACTACCGAAGGGGTGATGATTTATAATCCACAAAACAAAAAGCTGTCTATCGTTTGCTTTGACCTGGATGGACGAAAACTACTGGACTTTCAATGTTCAGGTACAGAGACCCTTCGGATGCCGGGAGCCGGACTCGCGGTGATAAAGGTGTGTTCTGAGGGTGCTATTCTTAACACAATAGTTATTCGTTGAGGAAAGGCTACATTATCATAATCAATATTATAAATCAAAAGTGGTTACGAAGAATCCTTAAACTTCATTCACAGACTTTCACTTGTCAACATAATAAATACCTTTTAATGAATATATTTGTCTTAATATCATCAAGATGATTTAGATAGTCGGCTATCCACTATAAGCTAGCTGATAAGTTTATTCACCCCTTTTTTAAAAAACATTGTATAAGAAGAAACATTGAAATTCTTAATGAATGCTGGAGGTGTTTACCTCCGGGTCTTTTTAAAATGATCAATTATTAATCTCAGGGTCTGTATGACCCTCTAATTATAAGAATATGATTAGAAATTTTGTTTTGAATAATTATTTACAACCGGCTGATGTCATTATAGTGGGCAAGAACGGATGGAATGTTCTGGACCACTACGTTGTGTATATGGGTGAGCAAAACGGAGAGATGTTCTTTAGCGTTAACCTGATGAATAAGGGTGTCCTGTTATTGTCGGAACAAGATCTGCACCAATATACCAGGCGCTTTACTCCTAAGGCTATAAACAGGTTTCATGGAAGCTATATGGATAGGATACAAGCTCTAAGTAGAGCTAACTCCAAGATTGGGGAAAGCTACAGTTTGATGAATTTCAACTGTGAGCATTTTGCCAATTTTGTGCAGTTTGGAGTATCTCAAAGCCAACAGGTGTCGAATGTTGTGGGAGGGGCCTTCCTTGCCCTTTTGACTGTTGGTTTGTTTTCACGCAGCGAGTAAAGAGCTGGCTTGAATTGTTTAGAATTTAAAGGGGCGTTATGCCCCTTTTTTGTTTTTGTATAAGTGGGCATGTCCTTGCTGCGCAGGACCGGGCTTTCCGCTATTACTCCGCACCGCTTGGAGCGGTTTACGGGGTAGCCACTGCAATCCCTCATGCGGATTAGAATTAATCTTCTTTTAATGGTTTTCAGGTAGAATAGAAGCTTAAAGTTCTATTTACGGTAGTGGGGCGTGTGTGAGTACATTCGATAAAGGGCAGTTATCCCGCCTTTTCAAGCAAGGCATTCAGGGCATGGAGTCGGGAATATCGGGAACGGATATTCCCGCACCTATCATTAATGATAGGTCGCCAAACGCTTATGACATTGATTTTACTTCAAAATCCATCAAACAGCAACAAGAAACAGACCTTAATCTTTCTCATGTGGAGGGCGGCCTTGAAAATGCCGGGCGCATCGAAACCGCTCTTTCTATTGCCCTGGATAATGATGGGGAACAGCGCAAAGAGAAAGAAAAACAAAAAAGGCTTGATATATTAATTCAGTTGGAACAATTACGAATAGCGCTGATGGAGCGCATTACCGAGTTGCAAGAAGAAATTGATCAACTGTTAGAATTACGTGACAGGGTAAGTCAGCGCCTGGAAGCATTGCAGCAATGCTTGAATGATGGCCGTAAAAATGGCCGCTTTGAAATCAGTGATCCGTTAGTTGCGAAGGCTATTCGGGAATGGGAGCAGGCGCATGGCCGCTCCTGGAACCCGGAAGCTGAAGATGCTCCTGAAATACTGCTCTCCATAATGAAAGACCATCAAAACCAATATGATGATCTTTCTGTACAATTGTTCTCCAAAAAGCAGGAGCAAGAACGCCTGATACAGGAACTCAACGAATTGGATGAAAAGCTGGCGCAAGAGGAAATCAGCCCTTCCGAACTTGAAAGAACCAGCAAATTTTTAACTATATCCGTACCGGAAAAACGACAAGTGGAAAACAAAATGGCCGAGAAATCGGCCACTTTGCAGGTTATTGAGTTGGGCTCGGCTCCAAAACTTCGCTAAGGTTGAGCAATATGCGTGAGATAGGCCTCTTTAATAGCTGTTGTCATAGTCAGTCCATAATCGCTGCCATCTCCCAAAACCCCATCGACTAATTGACCTTCAGCAAACAGGTAAACCGCAGTACGTGCACCTTCACTGCGCTCAATAAATAAGACCATGATCTTTGTGCGCCCTGCCCTAATATGATCCCCGATAATATCCAACACCAAATTTTCATAGTATGTGTTGCCACTATTGACCGTTGCAACTATGACCAGCTTATCTTTTGCATAAGCTTTGGCCGTAATTGCGATCTGTTCATCTGAATAGTTATTTCCACGCAGATCGTAGTTTTCAACTTCAGGTTTTTGAGCAGATACTGCAGATGCGGATGTTATAAGCCAAACCAAAAGAAGGCTTCTGTAGATGTGTGAAATCATACTTGAGGCATTTGTGCCACAAAAATACAAAAAGAGGCATTTATGCCGTAATTTTTAAATCAAGGATTTTCGTCTTTGGTTGAATGGATGCAGAGGCACTGTACAAAGCACGAATTGAGGCTATAGCCTCGCGGATCAAGGAATTGCGTAAAGCTGCAGGATATACCAGTTATGAAAGTTTCGCTTTGAAGTTTGACCTAGATCGAAAACATTACTGGAGGATGGAAAGCGGCCAGAATATCAGCATGAAAAGCCTGTTTAGGCTATTAGACATACATAAGATAACGGTTCAAGAGTTCTTTAAAGATATCAGTCTACCTCCCGAAAAGTAAGATTTAACTTTGTTTGAATGGAAGATCCCTTTGAAAAGTTTAAAGTCAAAGAATACCAGCTGCGTGGAGAAATTATTTCCAAATTTATTCACCTAGAAGGTAAGTTTGATCAGGTATTTACTAATCTCATATTTCAAAAAGAGCTTCGTGGCTTCGGCTATGCCTTGTTGAGTAAAATCAGTATGCTTCATAAGGTCAAGTTATTCAATGAACCTTTACTATTTATGAATAATAAGTTGGGCTTAGGTGATAAACAACTTACTAAAAAGATAGATGCATGTAGAGAGTTTAGGAACAAGATGGCTCATGATCAAATTGGAGAAGCTCATTGGGATAAGGATGGAAATTACGTCCAATTTGGGGTTCTAAAAGGAGATTTAAAATCTTACTTAAAGCATGAGAAAGAAGATGTGCAACAGTACACGGATGATGTGAAGTTCTGTATTGAAAAGCTTTGGGAAGGTGAAGATTATTTGAGAGAATTTAAATATGATCCTAAATCCATCATGAGTATATTTATGGAAGAACGAGAGTATATTTCCAATAAGCATTTAAAGTAGGGCTTATTTTAATTTAGGAACTTCGAAGCCATACTACGTTTTTAAATCTTGATTTTTTCCCCTTTTCATGATGTGATCTCCAGGCATGTGGCAAAATCCACGTGTGGGGACTGCAAACCTCACTTCAAGATTACGGTGGCCTGACGGACTTGGGCACACTGGCACTTCCTTATGATCAATCCGGTTTTGGCCGGATGGAATGGAAATGTCCAGGGCTTTGCCTAAATACCGTTCTCCCCTTCCCGTGGTCGGGGGCTTTGCAGCATCCGGCTCATTAGCCGCTTCCCCTTTTAAATTATTGAATTCAATTTCGCATGGAGTGGGTGCATTTCCCTGCGAAGGGGCGTGCCTCTTTCCCAATTTCTCCCCACACAAAAAAAGGAATGGAGGCGCGCCTCACCCTTTTTAAACCCATGATGGCAGTAAATAACAATAATTGCTATTTTTCGTTATCTGTGGTATCTTTGAAGAAGAGAAAGGATAGTATTATGAACGTATCACTGACCCCGCATTTTGATGATTTTATCAATGAAAAGATAAAATCTGGACAATATCACTCGGCAAGTGAGGTTGTACGCGCTGCCCTGCGCTTGCTTGAACAGCAGGAAGAATTAAAGCAGGCCCGTATTGATATTTTACGCCAGGAAATTCAAAAGGGTATCGATAGCCCCACTCGTGAATGGAACATGGCCGGGTTCCTGGAAAACGCACAAAAAAGAGCCGGAATAAATACGAAGGATTAAGCTTTATGCCCCAGGTACTCATTTCCATACAGGCCGAAGAGGACTTGTATGCGATTTGGCATTACATCGCCATTGATCAACAAAGCCCTTTGAATGCCAATCGCTTTATAGCCAGGTTTGATAACACCTTTAAATCCCTGGCGCAAACGCCCCTGGTCGGCACATCCAAAGACATCTACAGCAAAGGTCTTTACCAATTTCCTTTCGGTGATTACCTGATCTTCTATTTTGTCCGCGACAACGGTATTGAAATTGTCCGGGTGCTCCACGGTGCAAGATACCTACCAGATCTTTTCTGACATCCCCTGTAATTCTCTATTCCCCCACTTAAAGGACACTCCTTTGGTTGACCTATCGCTTATGCTAACAGCTAGGCGCTTGCCATTGCCAAACAATGCTCCGCTATTTGGCGGATTCCTATTTGGCTGGCTCTCGCCTGGCTGTTTTCGCAGCGCTCACTATCAACCACAGATAAGGAGTGCCTTACATGAAAGACTTAACCGAAAATCTCAAATTTGTCATACAGGATTATCCAGATACCATTCGTGCGGTTGTCGCACAGGAGGCTATGGAATACAATAACCCGGCAGACTTTTTCAGTGATTTACTTCAATGGGGATGTCAAAGTGGAATGGTCAGTAGGCTTATTTACTACACTGATACCCGCGCTTTCTATGATAAGTATTACCATGAAATTGAGGGTTTACGCTATGAGCTTGAAGAAAGCATGGGTGAACGACTTCAGCCACAAGGCGATCTTAAAAATTGGTATGCCTGGATGGGCTTTGAAGAAACCGCCCGTGTTCTGGCTGATGAGCTGAATTTTTAGGTATAATGCCATTCTGACTTCCGAGCTAAAATAAATCTGTAGTAAGCTTACCTCTGTGTTTATTATTCAAAAACTGATTATTCTTGACAACATCATTTTCTATAATGTAAAATCTGTTTCAATCTTAAATATTGACACTTGATATGAAGAAAGTAAGTGCCTCATGGCTTTTGGAGATTATAAAGATTGGGAGGAAAAGGTTTCCCCAGAAGACAGGCTTTCTATAAGAGAAAGTATTATTCGAGATTTACATGGTATGGCCGATGAGAGGGAAAAGTCCCTATTATCTTGGCTTTTTGCAACCAATGCCCAAGCAGCCACATTCCAGGAAGTGGAACAATCAAAATTGGAAAAAAATCCAAAGTGGAGTTTTGAAGAGCACTTGGAGGATACCCGAAATTCTCAGATAGGAACGAACAGCTATCTGGCACGAGAGGAAATTGAGCTTTTACCCCTTTATGTTAAGGTTTAACATTTTTCAATTTAAATAAACTTGTGGTTATAGTTGGATCATGTGCTAGTGGACTATATTTTATGATCAGATCATTTGGAACCTTCTGTATTTCATCACAGCCCCATATCTCCGAGAAATTATCGCCCTGATATTTTTCATGTTTTAGAATTTTAAGAAGTTTCAATATGGATACTTTCATAAAATATTGTGATAACTCCCCTTTAAAAGGTTTTCCTTTGGGATATTTAGGGTCAACACCTATTTTCTCCATGGGCCTTGATACATACCACTCCTTTTGAGGATCACTTAAAATTTTCTCTACCGCTGCGTAGGATTCAGGAGATGAGGGGATACGGCCGCTATATATTCTAGGAAAAACTGAAGACGTGATGACCTTAATATCATTTTTGACCATGTTTTCATTAATGAGTGTATTCAAAATTTTTGAATTAATGTCATACCCTGCCAATATCAAGATAGCATCTGCATTTTCAATCTCTGTTTTTTTATCCTTGAGTTCGCTTTCAACCTTCTCCTCACTTGTAATTGCAATCGTGTTATGTAAGAAGCGACCTTTTTCCTGTAGCTTTTTTTCAAATGCATCCTTAGCCTCTCTTAAATACGCATGTTGGCCGTAAGAAGAAAAAATTGTACAAACTCTTATTTTTTGTGCCTGAATAGTCGGAAAAACGACCTTGCTTACATCCTCGGCAATATTATCGGCCTCATTGGTGGATTTTATGTAAAGCCTGAAGATACTATTTGATGTAGGGTCAATTTTAAAATTTTGTGATGCGACAACAGTACAAATTAAAATAGGCTTAACACTCAATTCACGCCCAACTTGCTTCTCATACTTTTGGACTAATTCATTAAAGCTGCCCCGATTTTTAGAAGCCAAATTATTGCAAACTAGGCTCATGGTAGAAATAAAATAACGTGTTCCAAGCCTGAGTTCCTCCCTTATAATCGAGGCCGCCTGTTTCTCACTGTTTTTGTGATCCCGTACTATAAATTCGACATCATCAATACCATATTTCTCCTGGTTGAACGCCTGATATAATCCGTCCAAACAATAATCCGTTTCCTTTCGATAATGGGCGTCCATATCGGATAATGGCACTAAAATAGCAATGCGGTGTTTCCGGGCTTCTAATGCGCCTATCTCCTTTGCTAGAGGTAGCACTTTCTTTAAGTCTTTGACAACATTATTTAGGTTGGTCACCATATAAGTAATTGATGTTAAATACCTAAAAAGTGGTCTCATGATATAGACCGCAAATACAGATATTATGAGGCCCCATAGTGCCACATTTGCAATAAGCATGTCGTGGAACTCTTCAGAAGTCCAACCTATTAAACTGAGAATGTAGATGATTAGGACGAGCACCAATGCAGAAATATGCATAAATCTACCAAGCTGTTGCAATTGGTCTCTTTTTTTCTCACCTGATGTTTTCATAGAGTAATCTTATTTTGATTAGTCTTGTGCCTCCTAACCTTTATTTCAGTGTTTACGATTATAAGGAATATTCTCGAATAGTTGATAGTTTATAATCAGAAGTCCAGTGCCTTATTAGTGCTCGTAAATTGAAATGAATTGATTCTTGAGATTCGTATCCGTCCATATTAGTTTTCAGAAGCGATTTTGACATACGTGTGTATCAATTTCTTGACAAAACCCTAAAAAAGTTATTAGTACCCGGCCTTACAAGGGTAACCTTGAAGGGGGGACCTGTAGGGAAACAAAAAGTAGGGTTTGGGAAAAATTTGGCCGATACACACCCCTTGCTAAATATCACCGAGACTCCAGATGGTCTGAATACCATAACCGCTCCCGAAACATACCATGATAGGAATTAATTCCTTTTTTCTTGACAGTTAGTCCATAGCCCCTTTATGGCTTTTGACCTCATTTAGAACAAAACAGGAACTATTATAAAGGAGTAAATCATGAGTGAGATCAATAAAGTCATACTGACTGGGCGTTTAGGCGGTGAACCACGCATCTATGAAGGTAAAAAGGATAACCAGCTTTTTGCCGTGTTTTCCCTGGCGACACAGGAGAGTTATAAGGACAAAAATGATGAGTGGCAGCAAAAAGATACGATCTGGCACAACAACATCTTTGTCTTTAACCCTAAACTCGTTGAACTGAGCAAAACCTTCAATAAGGGTGCTTTGCTAAAGATTACCGGTTCCCTGAATTACAAGAAATTTTCATCCCGGATTAAGGGCAAAACCGTCAAAAAAGATGAAGTCAGTATCCTGGTACACACCATAAATACCGATCCTGAAAACAACCAGGGCCATGATGATCAGGCCGCACCTTCCCAATAATCAGCTTAAGAAAGAGACTGCGTAATGAAAAACTATATGTACTATGGCGAAATAGTGGCCCGGATTTCAGCACTCCTGCATGGAAATCCAAAACAAACCCCCGATCTGCAATCAACCATTCATAAAGAAGAGGATGAAACCTATACCCTGCACAGCCTCTGTGCAGAAGCCGGGCGGGTTTTCGAAATGGCCGAAGATCTGTGTGAGGAATATTTTATCGACTGGCATATTGCTGTGGATGAATACGCCACAAGGATCAGGGACACCCTGCTAAAAGGCGAAAGCCTGGGAATGATTGATCTCTATATTTTATGTGCCAGGGCCATCGAAGAACCCTACCTCAAACTCTGTTTGGTAAAATAGGGAGCAAGCCCCCTCACCCTGTCAAATCGAAAGCCCCTTTGCTGATGAAAAAAATGCGGGCGGCCAGCCGTCCTATTTTTTGCACATCAAAGGAGCCAAGCCCTGCAAGCAGGGTTTCTGAAGATTGGACAGGGCACACCCCCTTTTAAAGATGCATCCACGGGATTTATGGCGAACCCACTACGCTGGCGCGTAGCAAGATCGTCATAAACCCCCTTTCTCAAAAGGGAAAACTTAAACCAACTGAAAAGGAAGAAAACCATGTCTAAAGACAATCAAGTAACACTTACAGGTAACACCGGAGCAGAGGCCAAAAAGTTAGAAGGAAGAACCACAGGGAAACAATTTTTAGCCCTCACATTGTACACAAGAGACAGCTACAAAGATGAAAATGATCAGTGGCAGCAACTACCCTCCGTCATGCATAACATTTTGGCCTTTAACCCTTGGGTGATAGCAGACCTTTTAGCTTATAAAGCCGGAGCACGGTTAAAGATTACCGGCAAAATCAGCTACACACCCTTTGATGTTGTTTCAGAAGATGGCGAGATCGTAAAAAAATACGAAGCCACCATTATCGCTGAAAAAGTAGAAAGTGCTGCACTTTATAAAAAGAGCAAAGACCCTGCAACACCTTCAGAAACCACAAACCCAAATACAGACCAAACTTCATCTGTATTCGCTTAAACACAAAAGAGGAAGGGGAGAGGCTTTGCTTCCCCTTCCTCTCCATAAACAGATAAAGGAGGATCACATGCAGTTTGATGTCATTGATAAAACCGTAGAACTCGAAGCCATCAAAAAAGAATACGGGCCGCGCTATTACCTGAATGAAAAAGCCCATCAAAAAGCAGCCGAATTGTGGGGTGCGCCCTGTAATGATTGCGGGGTATTTGCAAATATTGATACGGAAATCATTTACGAACGCGGAATGTACAGGGCAGAAATCCATTTCAGCCCCACCACAAAAAAATACTGGCTGATTGGCCTGTCCGCTTCTACTGCCACAGGTGGTTACGGCTATTACCCCTCAGCGTGGGACAGACAGGCTTTTACCTCTTACCATGATGCACGGCTATACGGAGTTTTTAAACTTCAGGGCTATTTCTCCGAAGCATCCAAAAATGCAACACCAAGCCAGTTACAGGAGTTAAAACGCCTTATTGCCCATCTGGAAGCCGAAAAAAACCCGCAAATTGACCTTTTCGACACAGGAGTACCCCAACCTTGACCAACCATTTTAATGAACTCTCCAAACAGCTGAACAGCTTAGGTCATAGATATGACCGGGGGAAAGTGTTTAATGACTTTTTGATCCTGTGTATCTGCACCTTTCATCACATTAATATTCAGAGCCGCCTCACCGAAAAGGACGAAACCAACGAGAAAATCTACATGGACACTATTCAGGCATACAAAAAAGAGGACTTAGATGTCTTTTCACAGATGCTGGCCACCCTTCAACTCAATGTATTGGATAATCCCTATTTCGATATTCTGGGCGAATACTTTATGCAGGAAATCACCAAAGGCCAAAACGGGCAGTATTTTACACCCGAAGATATTTGTGAATTCATGGCCCTTTTACAATTCGCTAAAAAAGAAACCGTGCAAGGCCAGCGGGTATTAGACCCGGCCTGTGGCTCAGGGCGTATGTTATTGGCCTTTGCCCGGCACAAGCCCGACAACTATTTCTATGGGGCCGATAATACCATTACCTGCGCACGCATGGCCGCCCTTAATTTCTTTCTCAATGGACTAAGGGGAGAAGTGGCCTGGATGGATAGCCTGAAAATGGAATTCTATGGCGGCTGGCGTATCAATATGAGTGGTATTGGCATTCTCCCCATCGAAAAGGAACAATCCGTCATCTGGAACAAGCCACCCGAACCTAAGACTCCAGCCTCCAGACCAGCCGAATCAGGGCAAGGCTCACAACTTACCTTTTTCTAGCACTCATAACATAAGGGACACACTATGAAGGTCAAAGAATTAATAGCACATTTTAATAAACATTACCATCCGGATGACGAACTCGCTTATATAGCCTGGGACAGGGAGGATATCATCTCAAGAGCCAAGCAACACGGCATGAAGATAGACAACTCAAAAGCAGAGCAAATCCTGCGCGAGATAGATCTGTCCTACCACGCAGAATTCGGCCTCACATGGGATGCCATTGATAGCTATTTTAAAACCTCTAAAGAAGGCCCCAGGTAGATCAAAAGATATGAAAACAACATATAGGAAGATTTGCAAAAACTGGATCTTTGAGCCAGCATATTTTTAAAATGACGATACATAAATCATGACCCTCGGATGATCCATTCGGGGGTTCTTTTTGACTTTAGAGCAAGCAATTGTTAGGAATGATTTCCTTTCTCTTTTTACTACAGACATCACGTCTTGGAGGGTTATGCTAAACCCATTCTCTGGTCAATTAATATCAATCATGAAGAAGCATCTCGTAAAATGAAATAGTTCGAAGATATACAACATACAAAGGAGGCTAGACTTAATAATAAGAGCTTTGCCCTGTAAATTGATTAGTAGTGATAGTGCTGATATTGTCTTTTAATACCTCCAGAGCTCTAGGGGATATGCTATCGAAATTATCTTCAAATAGCAGATTGGAAAAACTCTGATAAATTTTAAAACCTTCTCGAAGTTGAAAGCTTACTATTTTTTCTAATGAATGCTTTTCATCATAAATCAAGTCAGTATATTCTATGCTAATTTTGGCATAGAATAATACTTTACTCAACGGTTCAGAATCTATAGTGTTAATCCCCAACTCTAAAGGAATGGTCATAATTCCTGTTTTACGTAACCTAATATCACTGAAAAATAATTTATCTAAGGGTTCATAAATCGTATTTTCTTTTATTTTTCTGTCAACTATAATGTTGTGATGCTTTTTATACTTAACAGTAAGTTCCTTGAAAGTAATGGGCCGATTTAGAAAAAAAACTATAGAATCTTCATTAGAACGTCCGAGTCCAAAAAATTTATCAGGTAGATAGCATTTAATCTCAACGGTATCTATAGATGCTACATTTGTGCCTAAATTTTGTAAGTTTAGATTTAGTAACCACCTATTCTGCTCCGACTTAATTCTGCTTGTATTAGCAATAATTATATCACAAATATCTCTGGCTTGCTTAATATTTAACTCTGCCTTAAAAGCTTCAAAAGTATCCTGTTGAATTTTTGTTTGGTGCCTCGTCTCTTTAAGGCCTAAATGACTAACTATCGCGCTGGCCAAAGATATCAACACAGCAACGAGAGATATCACTATGGCAAATTTATTATTCCCGTTTCTCTTTTTTTTCTTTTTCAATGGTAATGGCTTAAGGAAGATGCTTTAAGGCACATCAACAAATATACATTCTACAATTATAAAAATATAAGTTTAAGCCTCTGTGACACAGAAACCCTCCGTTTTCGCCAGCTATACAATAATTATAGTGGTGGAGGCTATTCGGATTGGTATTTACCATCTATTAGAGAACTTGTTTTATTATCCGCACAGGATGTTATGATCGACTTAATTCTGGATAATGATGGAAATCCAAGCACGATTGGTTTTGTTCAAGAAAAAACTGGATCAACTCCTTCCTGTAACTATTTCAGTTCAACACAACATAATTCCACTTCTGCAAAGGGGTTTAGTTTTGCTATTGACTTTACTAGTAATCTAGGTAAGGCTGATTCCCATCGTGTGCGGGCACTTCGTTCATTCTGATAGAGTCTAAACCTTATTTCTAAATCTAATCTTTTATAGTATTAACATTCAATAATTGTCAAAGCCTATCCATTAAAGTAAAATAACAGGCGTGTCAGCAGAAGAATCGGCCAACCATTTAAATGTAATTACTATTTACGGATTGTTATGTCTGGACAGTTGGAAGCGCTTGCTTTAGTTTGATAAAACCCTATGGAAATCATACTTTTCGGTCACAATAAATTGAAAATAGATTTGGACGACCAAGGAAAAATTGAAAGGCTCCTAGAGTTATCACAATTACTATTGCATCCATTTGGTTATACCATTAATCAACTTGCTGATAAACTTGGTGTTTCGAGCCGTACAGCGTATAGGTACATAGAGTCATTTAAGAAAGCAGGTTTACTTGTGGACTCCACTAACGGTCGTTTCAAATTGATGAAGTCCAGTCGATCTGATTTTTCTTTGGCTGATCTGATACACATTAGCCAAGATGAATTTGACCTTATCAATGATGTTGTCAATTATTTTGACGATGAACAAAGTAATCCTGAATTATTTAAAAAGCTTAGTCATCTCCTAAGTAACAATACCTCTAATTACAAATTCATCAACAAAAGAAAGTCTGGCGTTGTAGCTGAAATAAGAAGGGCAATAGACCTAAAAGTCCAAATTATCTTACATGATTATCAGTCATCACGAGCTAGCTCTCCGGCTGAACGGTGTGTTGAGCCAATAAAGATTATTGACGAACTGAATTACGTATGGTGCTATGAAATCGAATCTCAAAAGACCAAACTATTTAAGATACAACGTATGCGTTCTGTGGAACTCACCCACATACCTTTCAAGTTTTCATCGATACATCGACCATATGAAATAGATCATTTTAGAATCAGCGGTAACAGATCGTTTGAGGTTAGTTTCAGTATGACTCAACTTGCTTACAACTTAATGATTGAGGAATTTCCTAGGACAAAAGCATCAATCATAAAACAGAACAATACGTATATCTACCAAGAAAAAGTTTGTGGATACACAGGTGTTGGTAGGTTCCTGTTGGGTATGATAGGGGAAATAAAAGATGTTCAACCGACAGATTTAATCAATTTCTTAAATGAAAAGCTGAGAAAAGGTTTTGATTGACGGATATTGACAATATATTTCTTCACTTTTGTCAAAACTAGAACTCATGCCGGGACTTGCTGGTCTTTTTGATAGGTTAAATTTGAATTCAGAAAATGGCTTGTTTACATTATCTGATATCAAATCCAATCGCTCCCCATTTCCGTTCCGCATTTCTCATGTCTTGAAAGATGTTCTGCAACCAAGTGCAATATTAGGCTTGTATCAAGGCGAACCATCACAAAAAAGAACGTTCAAGCCGGTAAATAACCCTTTGGTTCTTTTCTTTGACAACCCCTCCGAGCAAAAGAGGGCGGTGTTAGCGCGCCAGTGCTTTAGTTTCAGTCAGGCTAATGCCGTTATAATTACGAATGCAGATGGTGCTCCAGAGATTTTTCACGGTTACAATTTTTCAGGAAATTCCAGGGATTTTTTACAACAGCTTAATGCGGATATTGATCTTTTTTCACTTGAGAAGTTGGCCTCAGGGGAGACTTGGAATATTCTCTATGATGATTACTACAAAGACGTCAGAAAGGTAGATCGGTGGTTGTTGAACAATGTTGTGGATGCAAGAAGGCTTTTGGTGTCTACAGATGTTGGTAACTTACCTTATACGATAGCAAATAGACTAATTGGAAGATTGTTGTTTGTCAGATATCTGATTGACAGAAATGTTCAATTTAGGGATCAGAACTTTATAGTTGGTGGAGATAAAATTGAAAAAGCAAACTCTCTTAATGGACTCCTTTTAGATAAAAGTGGACTTTACTCATTCTTTGAGTATATCACTGACAAGTTTGAAGGAGACCTATTTCCTATTCAGACTCGCAAGGACATTAATCACAAAAATGAATTGGAATATGTTAATGATAATCATTTAAATATACTCAATAGCCTTTTTAGCTGCTCAAATTTCTTTGTTGGCCAAAATGTAAAGGGATATTCCGTTCAGCCTTCATTGTTTGATGTTTATGATTTCGAGGTTATCCCGGTAGAATTGATTAGTAATATATATGAAAATTTTCTGGGCAATACTGAGAACGAGGAAAATGAAAGGAAGGCGTTGAGGTCATTTGAGTCCCAATCACGGCAATCTGAGATAAAGGCATATTATACTCCACCATACATGGTTGACTATGTATTATCTCAAACTGTCGATAAAAAGTTGCAAAACGATGACAATGGTGGATCTGCAGTAGTTCTTGACCCATCTTGTGGTTCTGGAATTTTCTTGGTTGAAACTGTTCGGAAACTTATACAACATCACCTTGACGGTAAAGGGGGAGCTTCCGATACAACAATCTCAAATCATGAACTATGGGATATCGTTAGGGATAATATATATGGAATCGATATTGATGATGAGGCCATTGAAATCACTATCTTTTCTCTCTATATTACTCTTTTAGATTATAGAACACCGATTGAAATAGAGAACTTTAAATTTCAGACCTTAAAGGGGACAAATCTTTTTAATGGGTTGGAAAATGACTTTTTTAATATAGAATCACAATTTCAGAAGCCTTTTGATAAAGTAAATTTTGATTTCATAATAGGAAATCCACCGTGGGGGAAAGTCAGTATCTCTACATACAAAGACTACATTGGAAGTCTAGACAGAAGTGCTTTCCCGGTTATAGGTAATCAAGAGATATCTCAGGCATTTCTTATCCGTGTAAAAGATTTTATGAGGATAAATACTCAGGCTATGTTAATTGTAACTGGTAAAGTTCTGTACAATACAGAGGTTACAAAACAGTGGCGACAATGGTTTCTTACTTTTTATGAACTTATTCAGGTTACTGAGCTGTCACCAGTAAACAATAAGGTAACCGGAGGCCCTGAAATATTTGAAGGTGCAAAGCAATCCCCGGCAATTCTTCATTTTAAAACTATAACTGACAGCAATTTTGATTATAGTAATAAGATTAAGCATATAACTTTTAGACCCAACAATAATTTTCTTCAATTTAAGGCTATAACAGTTAATAGAAAGGATATAAAATATGTCCCTCAGAAAAGTTTTATAGAATCTAGAGGTGGTAATGATTGGCTTTGGAAAATCCTTGTTCACGGATCATTTTTCGATTTTGATTTTATCAAAAGGCTTAAAGATAAACACATTCCTCTTTATAAATTACTGGAAATTAATGAGTTTGCATATAATGGTGGCTTGAAATATAAAGATGGAGATAAACGTTGTGATGCTGATGAAATATTAGATTTTGATTTCTTAGAATTACAAAGCAGGAAGGAGTTCAAGCAATTTGATATTAAACCGTCACTTACTCTAAGAAAACAATTAAAGAAGCTTAGAAATTCTGATAGGCCTGAAGACTTGTATGTTGGCTATGTGCCTAATGCAAAGTACTTTAAAAGATTTAAGCTGCTTTGTAAAAAAGGATTAGAAGTAAGGGATGATTTTAAAGGTGTTGCTGCTATTAGTGCTGGGCCATTAGCGTTTCCTTCATCAGTTATGGCTATTATTCCCGAGGGTGAAACTCCTACGAATGAACAAATAAATATACTCTGGAATGTTTCTGGCCTATTTAACTCTACTCTTTTTTCTTATTATGTGTTTTGTACAAGTAGTTCGGCAGGAATAGATCGGACCAGAATTTATTTTGACGAATTCTTGAATTTCCCAATTGTTTTAGACGACCGAATCGGTAAACAGGCTAGAAGAATACAGACCTTTATAACTGAAAACAGTGACTTTATGATAAGTCCAGATTACCAGGAGGCATTGAACGAAGAGTTTCAGAAGCTTAATGCTTTAGTAAATGAGGCATATGGGCTATCTTGTATTGAACAGTCTTTAATTGACTACGCTATTAAAGTTGCAATTCCTTCGTTTCGTAGGGTTAGTGATCCGATCAATAGTTTAAGAGGGCCGGTTAAAAAGAAACATTTTGGTTGTTACCTGCAGAAATATGCCAATGTATTTGTTAAACACTTTTCTGAAGTTGGACCCTTTAAACTAGAAGCTAGTGTTTCTTTTGGTAATCATTTTGCTATTTCATTGTTCAAATTTTCGAAGAGTGGTGATAGTTATGTTGAGCATATTGAGTCAACATCTGATCTTTTGAATAGTGTAGGCTCCTTAACCATTTCTAAAATATCTAGAGGTATCTACCTAAATAGTGACTTAAGAGGGTTTGGAAAGGATTTCTTCTATATTATTAAGCCTGTGGCTTTCAAGTACTGGCATGAGGCTCTTGCTCATGAGGATTTGGCTGAGGTTGTTAAGGCAATTAATCAAGCGCATTAATGGAGGGGATAGAGAACTTTATTTACACTGAGTCCCTTCAGAAGCAGTATCTTAAAAAGATATCCGACTTAATATTTTATTGCTATAATAAACTAATTGAGGGCGAGAAAAAATACTCAATCTCGGATATAAAAAAGAAAATGATCGCATTGGGCCACAATCCGAAAAAGCTGCCTCTTGAGGATTATTTAACTTATGACTTTGTAAACAATCAACTAGTTCCTAATCGAAGAAGTTTTCAATTAGACTATACATCAATTACACCCCAAGTTGGAGAAACTGACTCTAATATCGAAATTGGCAAAATTGACATTAAATATACCGACCTTGAGCATGATTCTTATTTAGCTATGGAGTGTAAGAGGCTTGACGGAAATTCTATGAAAACAAGTCTTTATGTTTCCCAGGGAGTTAAGAGATTTGCTAGTAAACAGTATTATCCAGAAGTGGATCAATCCTATGCTGGAATGATTGGCTATTTGGAAAAGCCGGGTTTAGATCCTCATTTAATTTCTAGTAAGATTAATCAAATACTCAAGAGCCACAAGGATATTTCAACGAGCAAATTTCTTACCTTGAATACTACCTTTCCAAATAGTTACTTTGATTCCGCCCATTGCATTAATAATAGGCACATTATTAACATTGGTCATTTTTGGTTGGATTATTCAAGTCTGATTGTGGAGTAAGATGTTGAAAGTGGAAACGCATTCCTTTATTCACATAGCCTTTTCAGGCCAGCGTCTGAAATCTGTTTTGTGTCAAATTCCTGAAGATCCAAATTATTTATTCAAAACCATATTAGATTATGGTTTGATAAATTTAAGAACTATGCATTAATTGAGGCGGTTTGTAATAAATTTTACTGTACCACAAAAAATTCGGAGACAAATTGTTTTAATTGCAATTAATGTTTGAAATCAATCATTTAGGATGTTGGGAGATATTCTTTCGAATCCCTCCGTCTCCGTCAATTCTAAAAGAGAGAAAAGTGGTGATCGCGCAGGGATTCGAACCCTGGACCTACTGATTACATCCCACTACAGTTTTCACTGCCCTTTACAGGTTTGTGGTCTGGACTATCCCATAGCCTTGGCATTATTGCTTTAGGCTGGCACCGTCTAGTCTCTACACCTTCCCGAGACCGGGCTTGGCTCGGGATTGCCATTTTACAGGGTTCCCCGAATTTGATGCCTTTTCAATTATACGTTTCCGAATAATGCTCCCATTACAAAAGTCAGTTGCTCTACCAGCTGA
>CAJNIZ010045295.1:0-37270 GCA_905231905.1 Symbiodinium pilosum | reverse complement strand
CTCATCGTTTCGTTGTCACATGATTCTAGAATGGCACGCACGAGTTTTGCGTGCCATGGCATTCCTGAAGCGAGGCAGCGACGAGGACGGAAGAGATGATGAACATGTGCCACACGCAGGATGTTTGTTCTATAGCACATGTTGTGTCATGTAGTCTGGCGCATTGCTATTGTAACGAGAGGGCTTTCCAAGGCACACCAGAGGCAAGCAGCTGGCAGACGGAGACTGTCCCTGGCGGTGCTGCCGGCATTTTCAGTGTGGTTCAAGTGCTGTGGCAGACTTTACACACCCGTTTTGACAGGAACAAGCCAATTTTGCAATGCAAGTTCAAGGGGAAGTCGAAGCTGCGGCAGATGTGGAACGGCAGCAGCAGGATCCTGGATGCCTCAAGAAGGTTGGCAGATTTGAAGTTGTACTCTTGGCACGTGCTTAACAATTCCAGTTCTTTGCAACAGGTCTGCAGCCTTGCCACGCGCAAGAAGCTTCTTAAGGCACAAGCATGCTGCCGAGCAGGGAACGCTCGATTGGTGATTCGTTGGAGGTGGTGCGCAGCCGACCCTTTCTGCTCTCGGTGGCCTTCATCATTACAAGCAATGCCGTGTGGAGCTTGGCATGCTTGCTATGACAAGATGACCGATCCATGCAGAATCCTAGGTCTACATGGGCATAGAGGTGGATGCAAACCAGGGCGGCGAGCGTGGAATTTGGGCAGCTTTCGAGGTGCTTTCTTTCTGCGCATTGGCACGAATGCTGTGTCATAGAAATGCAATTGCCAGATACTCTTCTCCGTCATTTTTGCGATTGAATTATTCCTTCGCTTCATTGTCAGCTTCCAAGTCTCTCCACAAAGGGGGTTAGCTCCACTAGCATGCGTTGGATGGCCGAGGCGACCATACCAGTGAAGTACTTCTTCTATAGCGGGTGGACACTTCGGCATGTGTTTGACGCTTGAGTTGCGGTTGGATGTGCGCCTGTCGGGGGCCAGGAATCTGTTTGACTTGCTCATCGTCGCAGCTTCCATTGCCTGGGCCCCGGGAACCCCACGAGAGTTCAACGCCCGTGAGAGCGTCAGTGGCTCTGTGTGGTCGTGGCTGTGAAGCTGTGAAACTGGCGCGAAGTTGCTGCTTTGCATTGAGGTCGACAACATACTCACCTTTGCATTGAGGACCGCCGGCTGGCTGTCTCTTGCTCTTGCTCAGAAATCGGATATCGGATGCGCCTCAGCAGCCGGATCCAGGAACACCAGTGATCTTAGCAGATTCTCGGTGTTGCGCCTCATGCGGCTAATCAGAGTCATTCGGGTTTTCAGGCCAGTGCTCACGAGAGCTGTCATGTCTGTCTAATCGACCAATTTGCTGTTGCAGGCTTCTTCGAATCCTGGATGGTTTGTGGAAGCTGGTAAAAGGCATTCTGAATGCAGCTTGGACATTGTTTTGGACGCCGGCGCCCTGGTGATGCGTATCCTGCACACATTCTGTAAGCCCGTGGTGTGGCGAGGATGGTTTTGCTGGCGACCGTGATTTATATTTTCAGCATTGTTTCCACTCGTCTGATTGGGCAACCGCACTCAGGCTGTTTGGTTATCTCAGGGTAGATGACATTCAGATTTTGGCTGATCACACAGCCGACAGGCGATCCTTTCTTTGATGAATACTTTGGACATGTTGGCAGGACGACGTTTTCAGTATATCTTGAGGGATGACTGCTGCATCCTGCAAGCGTATTTTGCGAAGGAGCATGTTGACGCTCTTTCAAGCCACAACTACAGAAGGTTGGGCAGACATCGCAAGACAGGCCAGGACTGATCCCTTTGCAAAAGTTCTGTATTCCTGCCATACCATGCCATGTTTTGAGGTCATGGACCATCCTGCCATACCATGCCATGTTTTGAGGTCATGGACCATCAGCCTTGGTTCGCCTTGTTCTTCATCCTTTACCTTCACGCGGGGCCCTGAGAGTCTCAGAGCGAATTGCATGATATAGATGTTGTGCGATTGCCCTGACCTTTGAGGTGACAACGTTTGCTATTCTAAATGTCATGGTTGCCGTTATTGTCGAGAGCACACTGGACGAGGCCAGCAGCCGCAACTTGCAAGTTGTATCCACTTGGCTGTCTGGTTCCTTTTCGAGCTTTGTTTGTTTTCAACTGCAGCCCAGGGCTTAGGGAGGGCAGGGCTGGAACTCGCCTCAATCTGCCGTGGTCTTCCCAACTTTCTGTAGTTTGGCCGAGATGGCACTCTAGAGGAGAAGTGCTTGTTTGGGCAGTCCAGCCTGCCTCATATCCGCAAGTTCTTGTTGCCTGCGGCTTTCCTTTTTCCTGTATTTCAGGCTACGAAACTCTGCTTAGACGTTGCAGGCAGATCAGAGCAAGCTCAAGTCCGCGGAGAAGCGGTGTGGTGCTTGTAGCACTGTGGCTAGCGAACGTCGAGAGACACGTAAATTCTGTAACTAGGCTTGAGGATCTCCGCCGAGCTTATGACAAAATCTACAAGGTTCGTTGCTTGCTTGACGTGGTCGTGAGGCAGAGTCCATATGCCCCATGAGGTTTTTCAAGACGGTGACTGCAACCAAGACGGGGTGCCGTCCCCATAGGCTTAGCTTGACAGCTCCAAAAAAGGAATTTCCTTTGTTATAAAGGCTGCCTCGAAAACAAGGTCCTCACGCGAGAGGAGTTTCGGGAACAAGTCAGCCAGCCTAAGGTGGCCAGGCGAGCATCTCAGACAACAACGCAAACTTTCGCATCCAAAGCGATGAGCAGCAGGGCGGATAATCAGTTGCAGTATCATTGTTCCAACATTAACTCAAGGTACTTTGAAGAGATAGGCATTGACCCCAACGAAGCCGAGTACCTCTTCACGCTCGGGTCTCAAACCTGCTCTCAAGGTTCTTCAGCTCCAGTTTTTTGAAGTCTAACTTGCGCGCCCCTAAGTATCCTGGACTATGATGGCAGTGGCTACTTGGACGCGGCTGAGTTTGTTGGAGGTCTTTTGAAGGCCAAGACATTAGCCGAGAAGTTGAGCTTGCTGCCAACTTCTTGCCTTGATAGGGTGTGATGCCCACTGGCACAGGTCATAGGTAGTGCCAAAGCGAAAGATATCATGGCGGTGCACTGCGAGCTGCGCCGTTCAGAAAAGGAGGCACCTACAAGCTCCTTCAAGTATGGAGAGAGTCTGGTAAATGCAGTTGTGGATGGCCATGTTGCTCTCAGGGTCGCCAACAAATATCGGTCATGGAGCGGAGTATTGACCGACAATTGGACCTTGTGGAGACAGGCAAACACGATAAGGTTTCTGAGATGCTTGCAATTCAGTGGGTACGACCTGCGGTACGACCTGCGAGGTGTGCAGTCTCTGAAGCAGGAGGTGCACTCTCTTGCAACAGCTATCGGTGTAGCTCTAGGCTCGTGTCGGAGGCTTACTCGTGGATATGGTACCCATCACATGCACGGCATGCACGGGGAGAGTGATGGCCATGAGGTACAATGACCTGACGCGTCTGCCCAAAAATGCCACCAAGAGCATTGCGAGGCCAGTTCGCATGTGAGACAGGATTTGCAAGTAGCACTAGTCCTGTGCTGCCTGCTGCAGGTAGATCACTCAGCTTTGCTTCTGAGACATTTGCTGGTTGGGAGTAGTGTGAGAGATTTCAATTTCAGAAGGAGAATTAGTTACCGAAAGCCGTCGTTTTCACCTTGTTCCATGCAAGCGGAGCCTGTAGTTGCATCCTTTCCAACTCAAGTGATGCATGCAGCCAGATGTCTGCTCAGCAAATCCATGGGCTCTGCTTCAACTTAGTCGCACGCGCTGTTTAAAACAGCAGCAGGAGCCCAGTGTGATACCATGCCAGCATGTCCATCAGACGTGCTAGACGAGTATCAAGATGCACAGCATGCGCATGGAGAGCTCTGGAAGTTCTTTGCAGCCTCAGAATTCAGCCGTCGTGGGCCTATCAAAGATTGCGAAGCAATTCTCGGCCCATGTCCCGATTAGGCTGGTTTTTCCCGATGGCCCTGAATCCGGCCTAGGTATTCCAAAATCAAGCTATGCTGAGAATCCATGGCACGTGCTAGGGCTAGGGGCCATGGACTTGAAAATTGCACACGCGAAGCCTGACTGATGGCTTCAGCATGTCATGTGTCAATGCTTGTAGGCATGCAGCATGCCAGCAGTGCAAGTTTGCTAAGCTACTTCCACTACATGCAAGCTGTCAGGAGCCATTAGAGCCTTGATGGGCAAAAGCAAGGTGTCGACAGCTTCCGCAGGTTGCAGCAAATCCATTTGAGCCTCGCCAGGGTGTGCGGTGAGGGCCTGGGATGTCAGATGTGTATGAGTCATATGATGACATTTGCCTAAGTTCTTTGATGTCTGGAAGGACGGCGATGTTGTGCACCAGGCGGCTATGGAGGCACATTGCAGGGTGGCTTCTGGGGGAAACTTTTGTTTTTCTCCAGAAGAAGGCATGAGGTAAAGAACGAAAGGAAGGACCGAACGGAAGGAAATCTGATAGGAACTACAATCCCGAATGCAGTCTTGCGTCATATAAGGTATAGGCGCTAAGACAACTTCGTAATCATCAAAAAGCACATGCCTTGGTTTCTTGGGAGTATGCGAATCTGTCAAGTACTCTAGGTCTAGGTCCTATACCCGCAGAAGGGAAATAAGGCAATAGACATGAACTAGCACAGAAGAAAGCTTTGGGGGAGCATGCTGTTCTGGACTGCTTTTGAGGATGCTTGTAAATCATTATCGGTTCCTCATCTGCAACTGAACGAAGGACAGAAAGGAGCAAAGACAGCGAAGCGAGGAAGCAAAGGACACTTTTAAACATACGAAGCACGTTAATAAAATACAGAACGTAAAATGCTGGCAGAAAGGCAACAGCTTGGTATGTAGATTTTTTCTCCCCCTTGACGATAGAGTGAACTCGCCTGATCCTGTTGCACGTGTAAGTGTAATACGTCCTATGAAACGTTTTTGCGAGAGCTCATTTGTTCTCATCTTTTGTCCTGCTGTTCTATAATGGAGACCAATGGAGCCAAGGCAATTGCCGTGCTTGGCAAAGCCGGTCAAAATCTAGCCAGATCTTTGTGCCCCCATCATCGTCCAAGTCCTCAGCAAAAACAAGACCTGACGGGTCTGATCAAAGTGCAGCCAGAAGCTACCTGCATCCCCTTACCCTCCCGCAAATCCTGGAACGACTTAGCAAGAGTTCTCATGTTTCGTAAATGTTTTCCAAATTGGTGGGGATGCAGCGCCCCCTAACCCCCCACATCCCCTGCTCTTTTCAAAGCCAATGAAGGCGTGGCAAAAGCAAACGCAAAGCTCGTACTTGGTGCATCCTGTCAAAACTCAGCCAAAAGCTACATGTTCTCAGGTTCGTCCATGTTTGCGATGGTTCGAAGACCACAGCACTGATTCCACAATTAGCAACATTACATTACCGCAATATGCAATTTCAGTCCTGGGGCCAGGACTACCACGATGCCACAGGAAGTTGGGGACAAATGCAGACCAAGCCAGCCGTTGGAAAAAGCAGCTAAAACGCTTCATTCGCATGCACAAATGGGCTTGTAATGCATCCTACCCCGTAAGCAAAATACATGCATCAGGTATGCTCAAGCCAAACCTACACGACGCAATTGTAGTTTCGATATACAAGAAGAGGAAATTATGGGCCAATCTCTTATCGCAGACTTTCTACAAAAGACAATGTGCAAGAGTGCTCTTTCCAGCTGCTTTTCGTTCGCGTTCCAGCGGACACTCCAGCATTATTTGTTTGTTGCTCTTGCCCTTGTTCTAGGTTTTTCCTTGCCAGTGACCTAGCAACGTTCAAATTACAGAGGAAAACGTAGATGTTTCATGAGATTGCCTTTCTCTCATTCTTGGTTAATGTTGCTATGCATGTGGTTCTTTTCTTAGTGTTTATAATGCAAGACAAGGCAATGTTGGTTTGACAAACGCTGCTTGAAGCTTCCTGCAGCAGGCCGCTTCAGCTGGCGCACCGGCGAGGAATGTCCTCGCTGCAGGGTGAGTTGGCCGCTTATCAGCAGCCGCCCACCAAGGTGCACATTGTCTCCACATGTGAACATTGCCTGGAACATTGCCTGGCACACTGCCTGGCAGGTCACGACTCTTTCGAGTGGTATGAGAATAGCCTCGCAGTATACACCGGATGCCAGCCTGACATGTGCGCTGCAGTGCACATGGACGTCCTGCAATGAACATTCGATGCGGCCAGGAGACCGTCACTGTGGGCGTTTGGATTGATGCGGGAAGCCGCTTCGAGACCAAGGACACTTGATCTCGTCGAATCCAACAGCACCCTCATCCACACCTATTTCACAGGAAAACAATGGCACTGCTCATTTCCTGGAGCACATGGCCTTCAAAGGCACGAAGCGGAGAAATCGGATCCAGCTTGAGCAGGACGGCAAACACCACGAAGCGAAAACTACTAACTTTGGAGATCTTCGGGTGCCAGTTCATGCAGGAAATCGAGAACATGGGGGGCCACTTGAATGCCTACACGTCTCGAGAGCAAACGGTCTGGACCTCTTTTGGTATACCTCTTATGAGCGCATATCTCACATCGAAGGTGTACTATGCCAAATGCTTCAAGAGCGACCTGCGGAACGGTCCGGGACACCAAGGCTTGATGCGAATGACAATTGGGCATGCATTCTCTCAGGAGTGGACATTTTAGCAGATATTCTTCAGCATTCAACACTTGACCAGCCAGGGCCCTAATATCATGATCGGCCTGAACATTGGCTGGTCAAGAGCAGCAAACAGCAAATCAGGGCACATCTCGACTTCGAGCGGGGGGTTATCCTTCGAGAGATGGAGGAAGTCGAGAAAACAACAGAGGAGGCATTTGCAAACTACATGTTATCGGATATTTCGGTTGTGTGCATGAGGTCATTTTCGACCGTCTGCATCTAGCAGCTTTCCATGACAGCCCGTTCGCTACTGAGCCATATCTGTGTGACTTCCGGACTTCAAACCATGATGTATGATAAGATGCCTCTGATCACTGCAAAGGCTGGGCTACACAATCCTTGGACCTGTCGAGAACATCCAGCCCCTGGGCAGTCTGAGAGTTTCCGTGAACTTGTCAGTCAGATTCCGCAGCATGTTCCTGGTGCGAGGTCAATTACTCAAGATCAGTTGCGAACATATGTGCAGTCAAACTACACGGCAGATCGCATCGTGCCTGCCTCATCGTTTCAATGCTCGGGCGGCTCCTGACTTGCTGTGATATATGCGAACCGCTGCGAACCTCAAAATGGTAAGGTGCACGCATTCGGGAGCAGTTGCAAGAGTTCTAATTGTAGGAGCATGGTTCCAGAAAGAAGGTCCTACCTTATCTTTGGTTTATTTCTTTCACTTCTCCTCTTTGCCTTCGAAATAGTTGTCAGCATCCCACTAACATTCAGCCGGGGAGGTCGGAGACGAAGGCTCTGTGAAGCCAAATATGGGTGGTTCGGTACATACACAGCCCGGTGTACATGCGGATGTGGGATCCTTGATTTTGGTGTCCTTTAACATTTTCCCCTTTTTTTCCGGACGACCTAGAGCCCGTGTTGAGGCCAACCGTCTCCTCTCAAATATTGACATGTATGTGGCACGAAGGGTTCAACACGATACCAGAACATCCGCGACAATCCAGGGCAACCTCAGAATCTTCAAATTGACTCTCAGGTTTTCCTTCCAGAGCAGTGAGGTGAAAGCTTTGAAGCCCAGCTTTGCTCATTCATTGCAGTCAGATCAGAACTCCGAGGAGGCAGTCCTGAGAGGCATCGTGGCTAGGCCCTACCAAGACCTGTTTTGTTGGGGGGGGGGGTTGCCTTGTTGGGTCTCGTGAACATCGAAGCGGGCGCCTTCTGATGCTGATGATGCTGGCTCCACTGTCTGGGTTTTCAGGCGTTTTGGGTTGTTTGAACATCCGCCAAATGTGGCAGAGGACCTCCCACTGCAGTTGCATCGGCTCGGCTCAGGGAAGGCAAGCATGATCCTGGCGCACCCGGTACTATCTCGCGGCAAATCCACAGCTGCTCTGTCCTATTTTGTTCCGTTCGGTTAGATCTCGCCCCAGGGCCCAAGTTTTGGATAACGGCCCCAGAGGATTGGGAACGTCAAATCAAGCATGGAGCTCAGGCTTTCTGGCTTTAAAACGCGTGACCTGAAACAAGAAATTACGCAGGGATTCAGCCTTTTTGAGCAGCGTTGGAGAACCTCTGTGGGTGGGTTCAGGGCGTGTTTTGCAAAGTTCAACGTATGTTGCAGGTCGTGGCAGCAGCTGGGCCAGTGGACCATGGAGAGCTAGTTCGTCATTCAGAAGAACTCTTTTGTCCTGACCTATGCGTGCTCTAAGTTTTAAATTCATAGCCTCCTACAGAAAGTGCTGCAGGTCATTTCAGGCCGAGCAATGGCCTGCAGCGTGAGCAGGCCAGACCCAGCAGATGTTCAATCTAGAAGCCATCGATTGCTGGATGTTAATCTGTCAGGGGAAGGCTGCGTTTTGTGGAGCAGAGCTGCTCTATGGCTCAGAGGCCGGCTTGTGGGTAGTCTCACTGGGGTGTTTTTATTTGTGTTGAGATTCTAGGAAAACCTCGCGCACTTTGCCATCGGCTACGAAGGGGGCTTGGAGCCAAGTGTGTACTTTGTTTGTCACCTTGTGTTGCTGGGGCCCTATTGGTGTTTTACTTGAACGCCCGAGTTCCATGGACACATCCGGACTCCCTGACTTTCATGGTTGCTCTGCTGCACGGAGTGGTGCAGCAATTTCTTTGCGCAAGGTGTTGTAATATGCCTCCTGTATACAGGTCCTGCAGACCATCATTGGCAACTACAAACGGAACGAAGGCAAGTTACGTTGCACATGGTGCTACAATGCTATGATTTTGCAGTGTGAGGACTTGTGCCTGCGAGACTCTCCAGCAATCGGTTGCGGCCTTGGATGGCTTTGTGAACAGTCCAGGTCTACAAGAGCTGCATGAGGCTTACGAACAGCGTGGCCAACAATCTGGGCTCAGGCAGAGCTCTCGTTTTGCTTGCTGCTGGGAAGTAATTCTCTTGTTGCAGCTTGCTGCATTGCCAACGGCGCATGAAAGGGAGTAAGCTTTGCAATTAGTGGCCAACAGCTATAGGATCAAATGGGTGCCAGGCACTTCTCAACGTAGTTCGCATACCGAGGTCACCATGCAACAGCACTCCTTATGCGAGCTTTTGTCAGAGCCATCCACCACCTCCTTTGCCTGAGTTCTGCCCTGGTCGAATACCAAAGCCTTATCCGCGCCACCCAGGTGGAACATTTGTGAGATTCTTTCATTCGAGAATCACACAGTCAAGGTCAGTACAGCTTGGGAGCCGCAATCTGCAACAGCTTAGGGGGCGGGGTATGATATTTTTGACTGACAGACAAATGAAGCAAACAACATGGAGAGGGATTTATGGGCTGGTGACTGAATGATCCAGCGCTGCGGCATTGGCATCAGCTGCGGGATGATTGCTGTGGGTCCTTATGCTCGCCAGAAGCGTTTTTCTCTTGCAAACTTCCGCGGGGACAAGGACTGAAAGAGGGAGAGACCAAAAAAGAGAAGCCTTGGCAGCGATGGGAAGAGTGCATGGATTTCTCGAACTCCACAGATGCTTTTTGTTTGCTGAGTCTCGGAGCCGTGCAAAATACGGAATGTAAACTATGTACACCTCTCCTTCGAGCATTTAAACAAAGAAGGGATGTAAGACTCGCGCTCCTGGTCCGCCATTCGTCAACACCTGCTGCTCATCGTCCATGGCCAGCATGTGAGTTCCCTCCCACATCTATCTTGCTTGGCTGGTTCACATGTTGGAGTAGCTTGCAAAAGCCAAGCCAGCAGGCATAGCAACAGGCCCCAGCTGGCCCACCCGGAGCCTCGCCAAACATTAATTATATGTTTTCCTGGCGCTGATTATCTGCAGACTCTTGAGGTGCTGGAGTTGGATCCTGCCAAATTGATGCAGTGCTGCAGCGTAAGTGCCGGTGCTGAAGTTAATGTCACCCTTGGCGGCTTTGTCTTGCAAGCCATATATGTCGATGTCACATGCTTGTGGCTGCGGGCGCAATGCATGTATACCCGTGCGCGAATTGCCGAGTATAAGTGTGCAAGCAGTGGGCACGCTTTGTCAAAGATTTTGCCTGCCATTTGCAGCTCTGCGTGTGTGTGCCCTTTGTTTGTGCAGCTGTATTCTTGGCCCCCACAGTGCTGGACATCAAGCAGTGCTCTGGCCCCGTCTTGCACAGGGGGGGTCAGCTGGGGGTTGGCCCCCATGTTGCCTGGCCCTTGTATGTGCCATTCGACCACTGATAAACACGTTTGCGCACGCAGGGCACCTACAAGATTTGCAGTCTGCCTGCGTTTGCTCTTTGCTTGAGTGTGTTTCGCAAAGCCTTTTCAGAAGGCAAAGCCGGACATGGCTACTTTACAGCAAGCATCACGCGATCGCAGCGATGCTTCAGCTGAGGCGTTGTGCAAGGCAGATGACTCTAAAAACCTACATGCTGAACTAAAAGTACGTTAGAGACAGGTGATGGAGCTCGCAAATTTTGAGCCCAACTCTAGGACTTCAAATGACCGCAAGTCGCGTTGCTGTGGAGCGCTTTCGAGCGGGCTCAGTCTTTGATTGGCTGGTGTGGTATAAACGCAAGTATGCTTCCAGGTGCAGAATCCTTCGCAGCCTTCAACACGTGTTACAAGGTGGATTCGGATGATTGCAAGTTTTTTTGTAGGTCCCAAGCAAGGGTTATGCCGCCTTGACGGCTATGCCAGGATACTGGAATCTTCGGGTTCTATGGTGAGAGTGATGAAGAAACCCTGGACGGATACTTGGACGAGCTGCTGTTCGCTGCCAGCATCTTAGTCATGAAAGAAGGCTAGTGACAAGCAGGCCTAGCATACACCCTGCATGGATGCAGGTGAGCAATCTGGCATTTTCTGTCACAGAAGAGGAGGCAACGCTGAGCTGGAAAAGGCAAGAACGGCCCATCAGCATACTTCGTGGATTGGAGGTGGAACGAGGGAAAAGGCAGCTGAAAACCACCCTGTTTGGCAGCTTGGATTCCACCACCGCCATAGCAGAGGAGCCTCCAAGCTTGTACCTATCTTAGCGCGTGTTTTCGGCATGCCAGGACATCGGCCGCCAGCTTTTGGTCTATGGCCGACGTGCTGCCTTCGTGCTTTCGCCAGATGCAGAAGTTGACGTGTGCAGTTGCCTGCTAGGCAATGCTCCCTCTTCAACAAATCACTTATTGCTGCTTCAAGTCAGTGAGGGCTCCCGCAAGTGCGAGTGCAGACAAGGACAGCACTTAGAGTGTAGACGTCACGGCTGCACTGTGAAACCCTCCCAAGGTGTGGGTGCAGCAGCAGGCATAGTACCTACTGCCACTTTCAAGTTTTGCCCGACAAGCCCCTCACAGGCATGACCGCATGCCGCCTAGCATGGTGTTCGTTCCGAGATGTCCTCCCTGCTTTGGAGTGTTGCGCTTGTACCATGTTGTGCCGGCTTCCTTCGGCTTCTGTGCTCCAGAACTATGTTCTTTCCTAAGCTCGATGTGCTGGTCTGCCAGATGCTCCATGCAGGTCTCCCCTTGGCTTACGATCGGGGCTCTGGAACAAGTGCCGTACTTGTCGTCATTTGAAGCTCCCAGAGCAAATTTGCCCCGAGCTGGTTTGGTCTCGGAGCTCTAGAGGTGCCTTTGGAGCAGGGGAGATTTTTTGCAATTTTTCCATCTGCTTGCCGCCTCTTGCGCTCCTGAAGTGCTCTTCGGCTGTGACCTGTGTGCGTCACTCAAATCTCCAAGCTGGTTTTGCCGCTTGCCTCGCTACCTGATCCAGACACGTCTCCTGCAAGCACTCGCAGTGATGTCATTGGGAGCGCTCTGTTCGCACACGGCAGGTGTTCCGTTGACTGAACTGCTTCTGCGCCTGGAAGCCATCAACACCGAGGAGGCACTTCCTTAGTTCTTGCGTAGTTGTACGCGGTTTTGCAGACTGACCTTCGCCGTGACCTCCACACTGACAGTCTATGGCACTATGGACCTTCAGAGACAGCTCTGCAAAAGCAGGTGAAGCGAGTGGCGAGGGAGCCTGGGGCTTATGCGCTGGGCAGCTAATCCTATGAGACAGCTGCATCAATGTCACATCGTTCCCAACCATGCACCTGGCTCTATGAAGCAAAGGCGACTGTTCGACAAAGATGTGGCTGCGATATGCTTAGTGGCCAGCAACTTCTGCACCTTTGTAGCTGACCACCGTCGGTAGGCATCAAGCAGGGGGGAAGCTGCAGCCTTTGAGGTCACGGCTCTTGGTCCTTTGAGCCGCATGCCGGCCTTGGCGGAGCTCAGGCGGCGGACTGCTGCTCGCAGGCTCCCACGTGCTCTCCGACGTGTTTCAGACTTCTTTGCAGATCGTTTGAAAGAAAGACCTTGCGCTCCTGGTCCTTACAGGCTCTGACAGCTCGCCTTCGCGTCGGATGTTTCACCAGACGGAGTTGGACACCGGTCCAAGTTGCAGATGCCGTCAAAGAGCTTTAGCGTGTAGGTCAGGGTTACGAGCCTGAGTGTGCATGCAGGCACGCACAGAACAGATGCTGTTAACGCAGCCGCGGATCAGGTCAGGTTGACATGCTAAACGCCAGAAGGCCGGCCTAAGTGAAGGGTGATATGGTTAAGGAGTTTGCACTGGCGCAACATGCAAGCGGAGCTTAGAGCACTTGTGCAACAAAGAGGCTCCTCATGTGCAGCAGCTAGTCAGCTATGGAGCTATCGCAAACAGATCTTCCCGCTCAGGCTAATTTGCTGTGATGATGCTTGCGAGAGGTTCGCCACCACTCGACAGTTGCAGTTGCAGGTGGCACCCTGGCGGCGCCATGAGGGTGAAGTTTTGTTTGCTGGGTCCCTAACATGCCTCCAGAGCATGCGCCGCAACTGGCACCTGTGGCGATGTGGGGCAGACCCTTGCAGGAGATGTTGGACAAAGACAAGGATGGTTATCTATCTCAGCGGGAGGTGGAACTTGGCGGGCTTCAGCCTTCCTGCCCCAGCATCCTGTCGTCAGGCACGGAATTGGCTTCGGAGTCGGTGGCCTGGACTAGATTTTGGTTTCAATTTTGTGGGGGGAGGTTGTGACTATATCTATGCGAAGCTGATTGGCTCAAGGCCCAGCTCCCAGTATGTGGGGAAGTGTGCTCTCTCGACTTGTGTAGGTAGTTTTACTTCCTCGTTTCCCGGATGGTGCGCAGAATCCGGAGTATCTGGCTTCTTCTGGCAACTGTGGCTCCACAGATGATGTGGAGGTACGAGAATGGCATAAAGTTGAATGTGAGTTCCTTTGAGCACCTGGTCAATGAAGAAATCTTCCCTGTCCAACATGCAGGTGCATTCGAGTTTAGGGACATAAGCCAAGCCTGACACTTGGCCATTCAGGCAGGGTTCAAGAGCAAGGACCAACAGCAAGGAAGTCAGGCGAGACGGGATAACACTATGACAGCAACAAGGATAGCCGCTACTTGTAGGATGTCAGGCGCAATGGGGGCTCAACGCTCTGGCGAAGGAAATGGGCAAGCCAGGTGTCAGGTATGCAACTCTACCTACCGGACAAAGCATCCGCAACAACGCATGGCAATTGAAACTGGAATTGGGCTTCAAAAGGTAGCAAAGGTGTTAGGCCGGCAGTTGTACGGGAATTCGGTGAAGAAGCAGCAGCAAGACGTCATGCAAAACACCCGCACTGTGAGGGGTTCCAATACGCCAGCCAGCTGGTGAGGTGTCAGGCGGGCAATTGTACCTGGAATTCTAATTATTTGTTGGTTTGTTTGTATGTGTTTCGTTATTTTATATGGCGCGTTTCATAGAATTCTGCCTTTGACTTTCTGTTGTTTGTTGTCGCAAGCTTCTTTTTGCTTTCTGCTGTTCCCCTTCTATTTTTGTTTTTCCTTTCGTTTTCAGCCGTTTGCCTTGTGCGCTTTGCTTTCTGCTTGCGAGGAAGCAGAAAAGCAGGGAGGAAGTAGTAAGGAAGAAGGGACACAGGAAAGACGCCGGAAGGAAGCGAGCAAACAAGCAAGCAAGGATTTCAGTATCATTAGTAGACATACTCTTGGAATTTCACCAATGTTACTACCAACTAACTACCGTTGGTATGACTGTTACTACTACTTCTACCCTGTTCGTTTTGATGACGACGACGTATCTTTCCAATTTACCGTTTTGTTGCCGTTATCATTACTGCTACCATAATTATTGTGATTACTGCCTTTCTTGTTGTTATGATTATGTCTATTGCTAGAATTCTTATTATTACTTCTAGGACTATGGTTGCTGCTGTTGCTCCTGCTGCTATTGTTTTGATATTGTTTTGGCTTTATCTGCATTCAGATTTTATCAAGGGGTCATGCAACCACAACGGATGACCAGTGCCTGGGGATGGCCGACTGTGACAAAAAAGAGTCCACCATGCATCGCTTGTGTGGCTTGGTATGGCATTTTTTGCGAGCAGCGCCAAATGGCACCGTGTACGAAATGCGACCAACTCACCCCCTCATGCCAATGATGCTCACGCTGATCCTCACCACCCCACACCTCGCACCCACCCACCATATGCTTGCATGTGACTGTGTGCGGACTCCGCCCAGTCTCCGTGGTGTGCAGTTCCCTGAATGTCGGACGTCTCCGGCGCTCAGGAAGGCGTAGCGCAGGCAATGCCGTGCTGTTTTTGCTTGAAGTAGGTGCCCCGCAGGCACACGTGCCGGGGCCGCTCTTGCTGCAACTTGTTGCGAAGAGCACTTGCCATTCTCATTGGCCGCATGCAATGCTATGTGTAAGCCGCTAGGTGTGATCATACTCACCGCGTATGCAAAGCAAACAATGCGTTCAGATTTTTGCAATCCCCAAACCCCTCCCCCTCCCCCCGCCAATGTAGTTTTATAACACAACTACGCGCACGCATCTGTAGAAAAAACATTGACAAGTGAGGTTATCCGGCGCTCTAATTATTTTAATGCCGCAATTTTATCACCATCGGCATTATATTTATAATTTGTACTTACCATTGCCTTGTTGTTAGCATGATGATCAGTATCTATTACCTGAGCATCAAATCTTGAATACTGATTCAAATCGCCATGGTGGACACCCATGTTGATTGAATCAATTTGAGCTGTGTGATTTTGCCAAAAACAAGTCAGTCCAAGCTAGGCTGTGAGCCAAACTGGCAGCAGCTTTGTTTGAACTGAGCAGGAGTCGACTTGCAAGTGATCTTACAGGAGTCGACTTGTGTGATACCGGTGTATTGTGTTTCGCGTGCGAAGTTAATGACAACTTCCAAGCTTCAGGTTCGGACATGTTGATCGCATGCGGGTTACAGGTGATCGATTCAATCCGTATGCCATTTTGGATCAACAGATCGGAACGGCTCCAGATTCCGTAAGATTTTGTTTTTGGCCTTCATTTGGGGTTGGCATTCCGCCTCGGTGAGAACTCCTCAATTAAAACACCAGGCCATCTGGATCACCGTAAGATCGATGATTCAGCGTCGTGCCGATCGAGCCATGGACATCGCAGAACTGGATTGACAGCGTCTGCGTCCGGAAGATATGCACATGTGGCACTACCTATTCGGACAGAAGGTCTGCGCATTCCATTCGGAACGCCCTTTGCGGGCCATCAGTGAGGACTTCCCGGTGCAGCGGGCCTTCGGACAGTCTCCGGAGTCCGATCTCCGAGCGGACCGCAAGACCTGCCCGGACATCTTGGCGAATAGGATGTGCCATTACGGACCCAGATTGTGCAGCAAGACCCACCCCAATTTCTTGGACGGTATGTGGGTACCCTTCAACTACCCCTGCCAGAACTTCTTCCGGGGCTTGTGCACTCAGGGTGATGAGTGCCATCACGTCCACGGAGACGTCTTTCCGGAAGCATTGTTCAAGGCGGTCCAAGAACAAAAGAGGGTGCGCCTCGACGGCTTCCTCAACTACAAGCAAACCGTCGGCCGACTCCAAACAGTGGATCGAGCTACAGCGGACGGTCTCATCATCGACAGCCTGGGCAAATTGTGGAGCACGGCTATCTCCAGGTTCGAGATTGGATGCTCGTGGTGCCGCTTCGAGTCCTACACCTGCTACAAGGAGTACATCCAGGCGAGCAACCCTCCTATCTTAAACACCAGAGGCTCCCGCCAGAGGACGACCGCCATCGGTACGGAGTGGCTCGTGTTCGTCATTTCCCAAAGCAAGAGAGCGACAACCTATACTCTTGGGAGATTGACGCCTGCGTTCCCTAAGGCCCATCCCCTAACCCCACCTCAGGATGTTTCACCTCCTATGACCACACCTGTAAGGCTGCGCCACCACCGTTCCCGGACATGCAACCATCGGATCCTCCTCCCAGCATTCCGACTGCGTCAGCTACGACGACCTCGTCTACTTCTTCTTCGGCGCCCTCCTTCGGCAACGCCCGGGATACCATGGACGCTGATGTGAATGCCGCGCAGAACATGGCATCGAGCAGTATACATCAACCAAAGCGCCGCCAGCATCACTGGTCACACCCAAAAAGGCGCCCCCGCAAGTGCCGGACGAGATACATCGGCAACCTTGCTACATCAAGGACCTGGAACAGCTGCGACCACACAACCACCAGCTCCATTGCCCCAACCGGTCCATTATCCACCGTTGCAGCCAGCTCAGCCACTCGACCATGGACGCTACACCCCTTCGGTGCACCAAGACCAGCAATATCAGCCATCGATCGAGCGGACGTCCGCCAGCAGCATCCTTCCCATCGCGGTGGCGGCTTTGTGCCCTTCAACCATGTGCCGGCGGAGATTTCCCCAGCAGAGTGGCCCACTACACTACTTCGCTGCCCTTGCTCGGCAACACCTTGTACCGGTGCTTGCAGCAGTTCTTCCCCGGCAACTTCCCACACAGGGCATTCGCGGAGGACGCGTGGTACATCAATCGGTTCATTCTTGTTGGCGTTCGAGGCGGCCCTGGACTATCGGCTGCAAGGTGTCCACATGACAAACTATGGCCTCCTCGCGGACGCCCCCGATATGTACCTCCCGCAGACGTCGGCCTGCCGAACAGAACGTGTCCTTTGGTTGGCAGTTGACAGGAACAGCGCGGACCTCTTGCAGGCGCTGATCCGTTCCACCGTTTGGCGCCTCATCACTGCCGCCTTGGATGGGCCATCCCGGCGTGACGCCAGAGAGTGCTATCAGGTACTCCCCCAGTAAATGCGGTTGGCCATCCACATGCGGAGCCTCGACCAGCAGCTGCGCTATGTCAACCCAGTGGTGAGTCACACGAGTGGAGCCATCTTGGACTGCGTCTGCTTCGCGCTGGCCTCTTCCGTCTACATTTCGTCGATATACACTAATACACACGTTGTCCCGAAGCTTTCTTCTGAATGGTGGTAAGCTGGAGCTGCGAGTTCTTGACTTATGTCCAGATGTTGAACACGCGCAACACGCGCTTGGCCAACTCCTTGGAAACTCTGGAGACTACCCTGTCACTGGGATGGACCTCGGCTGGGAAGCGCAGCTTGCGCCGCTGCCAAAACATCCCGAAGCTCACTGTCCCCTAGCATGCGCTCTCACGGTGGCGGAGCGCGCGAGGCAACTGCATTACTATGCGATGCGCCGAAAGCTGAGCTGCAGGCCTGACTGCTGTCCTTTGACGCATCTCAAAAGGCAGATGTACCCAGGGCTCTCACCGAGGCGGAATGCTACTGGGGTGACGCTATTAAACAAGAAATGTCTGCGACCGGCCTGTCTCAGGCTGACTGCAATCATAGAATTCTGGGCCGACAGTCGGCCCTGTCAAAGGAACTCCATTCACCGGCGCCACTCGAACTAGTTGCGGGGCCCCATCACATCAGGACAACGTGATTCATGAAGTTTTGGGCGAATGGCTCCCTGTTCTGCGGACGCGCTTTCAAGCATGCGGAGACGTACTCGGACAAGCTCTACACGCTCATGTTGGCTTACGCTCTGGCCGTAGCAGGCCCTCTAGCAAAGGTGGCGGATCCATCCAAAGAGAAGACTTTTGCGATCCAACTCCCCGGAGTTTGTGGAGGTCTTGACGCGGTCATGGCCTACTGGTTCAGGGCCAAGCGGTTTGCCAACACCGTCGTGGCCAGGCAGCGCCTGAATTGGCTCCACGTGCGTTACACCGATGAGCGTCGCTGGGCATGGGGGTACAGTAGGTGATGCAGGCCAGGGACGTGTGCTGGGCAGTTGCGGCAACAGTCTCTGGGGGAGTGACCCCCCGCCGGTTGGTCCAGCCGAAGCAGGAGCGGCAAGAGTCACGTGGCCCCAAGATCAACGGCAAGTTGAATGGCAAGGTGATGTGGGGATTTCCAGCGTGGCACGTGCAAGGCCTCATGTTGTTGAAGGGCGCCCGCCGCTGTGCCGTGGTGACCCGCTCATGGGGGGCCTCGGCGGGTCCCAGCTGCCCTGTGTCGAAGGCTTTCTTGTGGTGCGGATGGCGCGTTTGGTGCTGAACATGATCTGTCAAAGGTTGCTTATCAGGACAACGTCGCACGGCAACTTGAGGATGCGTGCTGCCTTGCTGTAGCGATGGATTTCGACTAAAAGCTAGAGAGATCAAGTGCCAGTGACCGGATGGCAGGCCACTGCAAAAGCCTCTTCGAAGCGAGCAGCGCCCAGAAGGGTTGCCGGGTCTCGCCTTCCAGGGTCAGCAGCGGGTGTCGCAGGACAATTTGGCTTGTTCTTTCGCGCTGGATCATGTGCAGGTCATTGTTGAGAGAGGCCAACAGTGTGCGCTGGTGTCTCCCGCAGGAGAGGCAGATGAAGGCCTCAGGGGTGTTCCAGGAAACAGAGTACGACGCCTGTTGCTGGTCAGGCGCTCGCTGTAAGGCAGCTGCCCAAACACGACATTGATGAAATCAGCAGCTGGCCTCCAGCAAAATGCCACCGTGTTCACTCTCCTCAAGAACGGGAACCTGTTCTCCATCAAGGTCACATGTGGTTCCCGTCCAAGAAAGGCTCGCTTTCGCTATTGCTGTGTCAGCTTCCTGGTGGGCAGTGCGTGCTGGCCATGCCAAGAAGCTCCATGTGCCGCGACATCCCATTCCCAAAGCGCAGGCAGTGGGGCTCAGGCCCCGGAGGCGCAGGTGATCCTGGAACAGTGCAAGCAACTGGAAGTTCCAGCTATAAGCAGTGGGCGTGTCCACTTACACTAGGCGTCGACTGCTCAACGCATGATTGGCCGAGTGCTGGTCTGCGACTGCCCTTTGGAGGTGCCATGTGCCCCGCCCGAGAGTGGCGGGAGTGACCCGTGCAGCGCCAGAGATCTTCGCAGGATTCCGCTTTTCCATGATTGAGAGCAAGCCTTCGCCACGTATTCGCCGTGGCTGACAGAGCAAGACCTGGCTTGGGGCGGGGAACTTGTGCCCCAGCTCCCCAAGTCAGTCAGTCAGCCAGTGCGGCAGTGGTAACGCGCGGAAGTCCTGAGGGCTTGTGAGCCAACCCCTTTTGAAGAAGTTGCAGAGTTTGCCGGGCGACGGCGAAGCATGATTTTGGCTTCTTGCCTTGGTTGATACCGATTTGCCAGCGATTTGCTTGTCGGGATGAAGGCGGTGGGGACCGTGCCAGTTAATGGAGTATTCTTCAACCTGCAGAGGAAATCCCCTTGGCGGATCTGTTCAAGGACGTGGAGCCACAGTCAGCAGATCCGGAGCCAGTTGTGCCCCGGCAAGCACGACACGTTCAGTTCATGCTACAACAGTCGAGAAAGGACGCCTGTACTCTGCCCTCAGCGCAGATTGACAAAGGGCCAGCCTTTTCGCCTGATCCGCCAGTGTGTCATCACCCAGAGCTCGGGTAAGCAGCGCGTTATTGACAATGCAGACGTTGGCGGGCAGTCCGACCTTAGCTCAGACCCGAACAAGCTCGTGCTGTGTTTTGTCCTTGGGCCCGCGCAGCGCATTGCGCTGGAAACGCGCAGCGCGGCCCAAGAGTGACTCCTGGGAGGAGGGGGAGGACCGGCCGAAAGCGTACCGGCGCTGCCTCATGGCAAGGGAGGAGTCGCTGGCGTGTGTGGTCGCCTTGTAGCGTGAAGATTGCTGTGCGCCGGCCTCCTGTTTGGTCTTCCGCTTGCTGTTACTTCGTTTGATAGGTGCAGCAGGTTTGTGGAGGCAGCTGGCAGGAGCGGCAGGAGACTGCTGTGGACGTTAGTTTCTGCGTACCTCGACAACTCACACATCTCAGATTGGATGTCGTCTTATGGGTCCGGTCAGCTCGCGGACAAGGTGTTGAGTGATTTGTTGGGCGCCCCGTTCTGGAGAAGCCGCAGCCCATGTCCGTTACGGGAGCGTTCCTAGGACTTGATTACGAACTTGCTGCAGCCCTCCAAGACGGCGCCATAGCCTTTTTCGTGAGGGAGCGGCTTGTTGATGGCGTGCTCAATGTCTTGGAGCCCGGCGTGTTCGGATGGGTAGGCGCCGGTGGCTTGCAAGCCATCAAGGATCGCCAGATGCAGCGCGGCCAGCGCCTGATCTCGGAGCTGGAAGCCAGCTTGCGTGTCATACAGGCAGTCGTGGCCACCAAGCCCAAGCGGAAGCTCGAAGTGTGGTGGAATGCGTGCGACCGAGTTCTGGCGGCGAGTGACGCCGCAGAAGACGAGCAGTGCCAAGGCTCCGGAGGCTTTCTTCTTGATTTTCATGAATGCAGTGCAAGTGACACACAGTAGCCGCAGTTGATGTGCACGTCTACCAACATATCCAGGAGGGCGGGCGCTGTGTTGCGCAACTGCAATTGGCAATGATCCTGTATGGTCTCATTGCGAGACCAGCAGAGTTCCGCAAAGAGACCGCCCTCATGTCTCTGATTCGTGGTAGGTCCTCTTCCCTGGACCTCGAGAAGTTGGCGCAGTGGCAGAGCATTCACCTATGCCTCTTCCCCTTTGAACTGCACCCAAAACTGGGAATGGATTCCATCGAAATCCCATTGGGCAGACCCTTGGCCCTGGGCCCACGGCTTCAAGGTCTTTCCAGCGGCGTTTCCACGCGTCCTCCAATCTCTCCCTGTTCCAGCATGCCACATACATCCTGTGGGCCAGGATGTGGCTGTCTGGGTGACAGTACGCATTATCCTAGCGGCAGCTTAACCGTGCGACTGCTGCCATCCTGGAGTGACAAAGGGAGAACCAGTGCGCGCGTGTTGAGTTTGGCAGGCTTCCGTGCGTGCAAATCATTCCTAAAGGTTTATGCTGCTGCAATTTTGGGTCTAAGCTGGGCTGTGAGAGCCAAACTGGCAGCAGCTTTGTTTGACCCACCCATCCCACCCTGTACGTAAGCCGGACTCCGGTGGAGTTACCCGGTTATGCAAGGCTTGTGCAGAGTCTGCGACGTCTCCAAGCATATCCCATGCCGGAGTGTCCGGTGGAGAGATTTCCGTATGGGTGGTTCCCTTATGAGTGCCAGAACGTGGCTGCCTGGTTGACAGGTACTAGCGGCAGCCTAGGTTGAACCGTGCGACTGCTGCCACCCTGGAGCGAAAAAAGGAGAACAGTGCGTATGCATCGAGTGGTGTAGCACACTGAACCTTCGAATGTTGAATCAATCTGGGCAGTGTGTTTTGGCAAAAACAGCTCAGTATGAAACAGTATGGTTGTTCACAGAATTAAACCAATAAGACATGCAAAAAGTTTCACTTGGACAAATCAGAAAGAAAAATCAATATGTACAATCAACAGCAACCCTTTCACCTTTCCGTCCCGTTTCATCAGTGTTAATCATGTTCATCATACTTCATCATGATTATTATCACTTCGTCGCTTTTCATCATATTTCATCATGTTTCACGATGTTTGATCATGCTCCCGTCATATTTCATCATGTTCGATCATTCTTCCTCATTTTCATCCTGTTAGGAAAATTCTTACTCCTTTTTACTCAGTTTCAGCATCTCGCAGCATTCTGTTCTCAGTTTCATCATATTTTAAGCTTCAAACAGCTTTCCATTGTTTTCATGATTTTCAACACCTTTCGCAAGCTTTTGTCACATTTTATCATTTTCTTCACATTCCGTTTCATGTTTCATTATTTCCTCATTTTCACCATGTTTCACCATTTTAGGCCTATTCATCATTTCCTCATTTTTCATCGATGGACATCATGCTTCATATCATCATTGACATGATTTTTGATAATGTTTCATCAGCTTTCATCACACTCCATCATACCCGAATTTTTCAATCAATTCTTTCTCATAACAAATTTCATAAATTCCGGCATACTTCACAATTTCCCAACATGTGGCATTTTTTTGTATTGCTCAGCATTTCTCATCATCTCCCATCACGTCCATGATTGTCACGATTTTCTGTCTCTTTTCAGCATTTTCCATCAATTTTCACCATCGTCATCATGTCTTTGTCATATAACTTAACCGCTAACGCGAGACCGCCTCGGCAAAGGTTGTCGAGGGGTGAGAGCACAGAGCTGGGCAGCGGGCACCGTCCCGACTTTGCACGGTCCACAGGCAAGCTCTGATCTGCAAAGCAGCTCTTGCTGAGCCCCTCTCGCCCCAAACCCGCATTTCGCTTCGTGTCTTTGCCTGGAGCTTACATTTCAGCCCACCGCCCGCCGAACCCAGGCAACCGCCCGGACCCCCCCTTAGCCACCCTGGAAACCCGAAACAAAAGAGCCGATCGCTTGGAATCGGCCCGCTGGGCGGGTAGGGGGTGGGTTAACTTAGCTCTAAACGCCCCAGGCCTCCGGCCTCGGCGAATTGTTGATCATTGTTTAATCTTTCATGATCCGCCGAGTCTTGCCATCTCTAGTATGAACCGACCCAAATACAACACTCAATCTTTTGATCCTTGATTTTGGTTGTTTTTGATCCGGAGTTTCATTCTTCTTCCTCACTGAAGGTTTTTGATCCCTCACCCGTGGGACATGGTGCGCAACTGTCACGCATTTCGTGCATGTTCCATGTCCAATCACAGCGTAAAAAAAGTCACATTGCAACGCATCGGAGGCAACCATCATGCATTTCCTCTCTGGTACATGTCCAAACATAGCCTAAATATGCATTCATAAAACAAAAAGTCCCAAGGCTTCGGCCTCCAAAAGCAGGCAAGAAAGGTGTATGAAGCGGACAGCCGTATAAGCACAGGTCGTTGCCCGGGCAACTGTACTGGAATGTGAAACGTCAGACGGCCAAGTTTACCGGAAGGGGACCTGAGTAAGGCTAGCAGGTGAGCAATCAGAACAATAAGCAGGCAATTGAAGTGTCAGTTGGGCAGCACCTCCTTTCCCGTACTTGGCAAGAGGTAGACTCCGTCATTTCCTAGAACAAATTCTGTCAAGGCTGAATTGCTATCCAGAAGAAATCAACATCATCATCATCATCATCATCATCATCATGGTGAGTCGCCCATCCCGCAACCTTGTCACTGGAAGTCTTTATTCTATGCCACGTTGCCTGGGTTGTTTACCAAAATAGCGGCGCGCTCTAGTACACGAAGCAGACGCCTTGCTATAGGATGAAAGGCATTTCTGGCTCGGAAGGCTTGCAAGGCTCCAGTTTTGCCCATGTGCCAATTTCGCTACTCACAGGATATATGCTTTGCATAGTTATGAGACGGACGCACAGCTGCTAAACAGCAAGATCCAGGATTTGATGTTGGCTTCTGAAAGAAAGCAGGTTTCAGGATGGAGGTGTGAAGGGTTTCAAGATTTGAAGCTGCAAAGCGTGTCGAGTCTGGTGCAAGTACATAGTGAATGCGGGTCTAGGCGTTAGGTATTCAGGGAGAGGTTGAGACTGATTAAGATTGTAAGTGTTTCACGTCAAAAGCGACGGCCAATGGCCCAAGACATCAACTAACTCATGTAAGTGGCAGAGACCGAGGATTTGCCACAGAAGCACAAGTCCCAAACATTCTGCAGGTCAGCATTTGTCGCCAGCCGCACTGGAGTTTCCTGCCGTGACTGTAAAGTCTATGCAGTCGGCGGGCAGGAGTTGGCACCAGATTGGGCCCAAGACGCAGAAAAGATGCCGGTATCGGTCCCGAAAGTTCATGAAGAGCCAGCACGCATTCAAACAGTGCTTGATAAGATCATATCGGAAATGGCAGTGGATGCAGAAGAAGTTGTGGCAGAGAGGGTTGCAGCCGGGCACATGAATTTTGAGGACTTTGTTGCCACCTCTATGGTGATGATGGCCTCTCCCGCAACTGCTGGCCCACTCGCAAGGCTTCCAACTGGATATGAAAAGATCATCCTGGCGATGACAACAGAAGAGCGAAGAGATCCAAAACTGTTCAAAGCCCCAGAGTCCAACAAGCGGATTGCTAGAGTAGCTGAAGAGGCTGGAGTGGACCTTCAGCTTGCAAAGACGTTCTTGAGCGATTTTGGTTCCATTCAACAATTCTTTGCCAAAGTTCAGCAAGGGGCTGAGGGCGGCAAAGGAGCTTTGCGACAGTCCATGGACATGGCTGCAGAGTACCTTGCTGAGAAGCCTCGCCGCATTCGCCGAGTTCATGAAAATCGGAATAAGATGCTGAAAGAGGCTGGCAGAGAGCTCCGTGCGAAGAAGGCCAGACCTTTGGACCTTGAGTTCGTCAGCGTTCGTCTGCTGTTGTAAAACCGATGCGAGGCCAGAAGAAGCAAAGGCTTCAGCGTGTGATCCCTACGCTCTCAGAAGGCAGGTTGATCCAGATTGCGTGCAGGAGCCGTGCTTGTGCATCGAAAGCCCAGCATCATACACAGAAAGCTCTCGCTGGGGCATGGGGCAGATGAAACTGGTAGCTCTTGGAAGCTGAATACTTGCAGCCCGCCTGGCCTCGGCCTGTATCGTTCAAGCACGTGGGCTTGAGAGGAAATAAGCATTCTTCAAAAAGGGCGGTGTAACTGCAAACCTCCGAAACCTTTAGCCACCAACTGGCCACCCCTGCTGCTGTGGGCACATTGGGCGTTTGTAATTTCCAGTTGCATCCCTGCACACGATTGCGGTGACAGGCAGTTGGTGCACTGAGAAGCAAGACAGCTGCACTGTCAGCAATCAATATCTCGGCCACATCCGCCGAACTGCGACCAGAAATCGACAAGAAACATCACAGTGCCCTGCAACCTTCCAACAAGCTTAGCGGCAACTTCATGGATGGCATGTCTTGCAATCTGGCATGGGGGCGTGCTTCACGCAGAGACTTCGTCAAAAGTGAAGTGTTGACACAACCTCTTCACACGCCGAAAAGCCAATGGCATCAGCAGAGTCAGAGTGTTGGGGGTTCTCCCAGGTGCTGGGGAAGACAGGTTCTGTTGATGTAAGCACAAAGGTCACAAATGCAAGCGGAAACTGGTACGTGGCTGGAGATAGCTTGGCTGAGGCTGCGTGGGTGTAGAGTCTAGAGTATGGCTGCAGGCTCGGGAAATCCAACATTCGAAGCCACCAGGCGCTCTGCTGCTTGCATCAGTCTTGCATTTGTAGCTTGTGCAATCTTGAGTTCCGATGTTTCCTAGCAGTCGCGCCTGCAAGGCCTGGACAAGAATGAATGCACGCGATGCCTTCCAAACGGCCATCAAGAAACGTCTTCGAGGTCATGGACACACTCAAGTGTTGTGGCCTTGCGCTGGTTGGAGTCGGTCCTCATCAAGCTCTGGACGGCCTTTAGCCTCCTTGTTAGAGTTCAGGAAGACAATTCGCTTCTGACAAAGCAGGTGAGCTGTCAGACGTTTAAGCAAAAAGCGCTGAGAAAGAAGCACAGCACTGGCAAAGGCATGTTGGGAATGCGTGTACTTGTGTTTCATATATATGTTCAGGTCTTGGCTGGTGCCTGACGGACGCCGCCTTCGACGCCCTCCTAGAAGAGGCCTGGTGTTGCACATTCCGAAGCTCTTCTGTCCACGCCGACACTCCTCAGGCGGCGGGCGAGGATCGGACTTCACATGAGATCATTCTCCTCACAATGAGTTGCATCATTTCTTGAGATGAGGATGCAACTTCACATCGCAGGAAGTGGGTTGGAGCTCAGATGCCTCCAATGGAAGAGTTTCAAGCTTTCAAGAGTGCTGACCCAGGCGCTGCCCAAGCTGCTGGAAGTTGCTGACCTCGGTGAGGCCTTTTGCACATATCAAGCTTGATGTAGGGAAACTTGGGCGCTTTCTGATCCGTCCTGCGGGCTGTATAGGTCATCAATTTTGCTGTCCCACCTCAACTTGCATTTTGGTTGATGCCTATTGATGTGCTTCATGGGAAGGATCTTTGTGGACCGCATCCTGAGGTTTGAAGACCTAGACTCGACTTGTAAGGGTTTCCATACGTTTCGGTTTTGAGTCGGCGCATCTTCTCAGGCACTGAAGGCTGCCTTCAAGACTCTGGGGGCACAAAGTACTTGCTCCAAGGACTTCACTTTTAGGAGTGCACAGAGCTTTTGGTAGCATCACTGGCTTTGTTCGGAAGGATAGGTTCAAGCAAATAGCAACAGGCCAGGCGCCTATCACTCGATAGTGGAGCTACAGGCGATGATTGGAGAAGAGAGCTTGAGGCCATGACGGCGGCCTTACGGAAGTGGATGTGGACGACCTATTCGCGTGCCTTAGCGCTCAAAGTGTCGAAAGAATGTGCTGTTGTGTAAACTGCCAGAGGCTGTGCGGGGCACCTTCGCAGCGTCATGTTGCCACCAACCTGCTGGTGGACGGCTTGGTGGATTGTATCTGCCAGCCGAAGGTTACTTGGCAGAGCAGCGCTGAGAGCCGCACAGAGCAGGTGCGTCCATGGCCTTGCAGTTGGAAAGCTGAGGCGCATGTGCATAAAGCCGTGCTGGGACAGAGTCGCTTGTTCCTTCCCGGCTAATCCGGGGCTACCTCTCTGAATGCCCACATCCGACGAGGACAAGACAAGGTTCACAAAGGTGAAGCCTTGATAGCTTTGCTGGGAAGCGTTTCTCGCCAAGTCTCACCTTGGTAACTCAATGCGGTCCGAGTTGCACGGATCGTTCCAAGTCCCCGCATCCCGAAACAGTAACTAGACTCCAGCTGCGATCAATTTGTGTTTTATTTCCTGTTCTGACACATTGTGACATGTCTTTACCAGCGGCTCATGGGCCCGGGGCGCGCGCGCTGCGCGCCATGCACTTCGTGGGCCATGTAGTCGTGGCGGTGCTGCTGCCAGGCAGAGATTTGGTATCCAAGCTCCCTGTGCTCGCTGCAGTCACAACCTTCCCGAACGCCAGTTGCAGCCCGCAGTCTGCTTCTGCAAAACCATGGGTCTCTCAACGCCATAAGCTCAGCTTGTCACGAAAGCACAGTGTAGCAAAGCACAGTAAGCGCAAACGGGAGGCCCAGGCAGCGTCTGGCCATGGCAGTGACTTGGACCTTGCCAATTAGCCTTGGCTAGACTTGGAAGAGCCAAGTGCAAGCAGTACCTGCTACAAGGCCCCATGCTGACAATGGAGCAGTGCCAGCCTCGAGTTGGCTTCCAGGGCGGCAACTGGGGAAGTGCGAGTTGATGCGAGTTGCTAGGTGGCGGTCGCAACATCAGGCATCTCCGCACCTAGTGACAGCCGCATCGCAGAGATGGAAACTCAGAAAGAGTAATGCTCTCGAAAGGCCTCGTCCTTGAGCCAGGTTGCAAGGCGGAAGCAGTTGGGTTGGCATACTTGGCCGATGCAGTTTGCATTTGAACTTGAGGTCGTCACTTACGGAGTATCGCAGGAACTTGAAGATGAGCTTACACAGACACCGCACCTCGGTCGCAACTTTGCTGTAAGCTTAGGCATGTGGCGCATCCTTGCTGCTTGGTATGAGGCGTGGCGATGCACGTAGACAAGACAAAGCTGAGCGGACCCGTGTTGCCGACCGGATTGCTACACTCAATCTTAACCTGAAGCCATACAGCAGTCGTCCGGGACGCTTTTGCTTTGGCAGATGTTTGACTTGGGAAACATGGCGCAGCTGCCCCCTGACACATTAAGCAGACGGTTCGATCAACTCGACACTTCATGCTATGGATGACATTTACCAGTTGATGCGGCCCTAGAAGCAGTCTAAGGATCTGCGGTATTTGCATCAACCTTTCTTTGGTCGCATGCATGATGTGCGCCCGCGCATCCCTGCACTTTGCATTCTGCTCCGGCATGTTCAGTTTGACGTCGTTGTGTTCCCGCACACATGCTTGCCTGCTTGCCGCATTTGCAGCTCACTTGGCCGCTTCAATGATTGCTTAGGCACTCACTGTATCACGTGTATCTTAGGGCTGCGTAGTACTGAGCCTGCAGACAATTGTCCAGAAGCAGCTGCAGGGGACTGCTGGCAACACCTTGAAGCATCATCACCCTTTACCTTATTGACCCTCCAATGTTTGGCTTGCTCGCAGAGTTCAATGCTATGCGGAGCCATGCCTCCCATGTAGCATCACGGCAAGGCTTGAAGACTTTGTTGTGGACTTGCTGCAGGAAGTAAGGTGCACACGAGTGGTAGGACAACGATTGTTGTTGTGAAATGCAATTTGAAGGAGTCCTAAGTTCTGAAAGGTGCAACTCAAGCGCAGAAGAATTAAGTTTATCATAGGTTTACATCTACGTCCCTGTGTTGGCTTTAATATATGAGAGCAAAGCGGGAGTGAATTTCACGCACTGCTCATCCTGACCACAAGATCATAGGGTTGAGGACAAAGGGGGTAAACTACTTAGTATTAGTATGGTCCGCACTGCAAATGTCTAGCTTCACTCTTTGCTGTTCATTCATTGGCACAGCAAGGAGTGGTGAATCCAACACGGCAGAAGGTTTCACGTTTGATTTTGGTTGACTTTTCCATCAGTTTCGTCGCTGTACAGGTTATCTTGGATGTCCCAAACCCACTTCTCAAATTCATGGCTGGATGGAGAGGGCTCAGGAATTGGAATTTAAGATGCGTTCGTTTATATGTGTGTTTCTCTTTTGTGTTCAGTTGAATCGCAGGGCATGAAGGTGAAGCGGATCCTTGCAACTGTTGCCTTCCTGAAGATGCAGTCACGAACCAAGCACAGCAGTCAGGACGATCGCTAGCTGCTAGCCCTACTGACCAAGTCCTGGCGACGGTTTGCATTCCTGGTACGAAGAGAAAAAGCAGGGGGATTCCGACTGAACCTTGGCAGATTGGAATTTCGAGGGCAGCAGCAAATTATCGACAAGGCACGAACCACATGAAAAAAGGCACAAGGAAAATCACAGCAAGAAGCACAATTCCCCACAGGCTCATCGCCCAGCGCCTTGCTAGGCTCAGCGCTGGGGCCCTTGCTCGCATGTCTCTGCGCAGCAGCTTGCTTGCCGGAGCCTCTCATCGTGGTGTGGCCTGGCACATGCTGAGATGGAGATGCTTCGCCGCTGTGCTTGACCGAGGTGGGGTGTGGAGGCTGCGGGAGGCATCACACAGGATGAGCAGCTGCTTATCTCTGATGGCGTGTGGCTGGGCTGCATGGGCTTACGTGGGCTTCGTGTTTGACGCGAGCAGCACTTGTTTGCTTGAGGTGGCATCGAAGCCAGCGAAAGTCCATCACGCTCGTACTTCCGACTGACTTGCAGTATGGGCAGCAACACTTTGTGCCAACATGTCTGCCAGGAAACATCCTGCTACTATACGACAATGGAGGGCATGTGCATGGCTGAGAGGAAGAAGAAAGCACTTCGTGGAAGTGGAAGTTGTGTTTGTCGATGTCTGTTGAGGCCCTACGGCTGCCAGTACAACAGAGCGTATTATCCGTCGTACCAGAATGATTACCAGAGACGCGCAGAGTGCACACCTCACCGTGTCTCACAAGCTCGATGACCTCGCACTTGCAAGTGCTACTTAGAGTTAATCTTTTCCAGGAAGACCGCCTTGATGGAGTTCTACAACTCCTGCGGAGGCTTCTGCGCGCCGCAGAGAGAAGGCTAGCTTGCTCTTGCTCGCAGGTGACTTCTGGCGCACAAGAGACAACTGGGATGGAGTTGCAGCCTGAGTTGCGTGGGTTATGCTCTGCTTCGTGCCTTTGCAAAGCCCCTGCTGAGGATTTGGACCCTTGTTGGGATTACTGGTACGGGGTCACCTGCAACGAACACGGATATGCTGGTTTCCCGGATGGCTTTGATGAGGCAAGTGTTGTCATGGCACAGGATCAGATCAACATGATGAACGCAGAAAGGCAGCATGACAGAAAAGCTGCTGCTATTCCAGCCCCAAGCGTGACAGAACTGTGCTTCTGCAAAACCTCCACCTGGCTATGAGCTGTACTTGAGGCGCCACTATGGCAGCTCAACATGCTGGGTGAACCCACCCATGTTGGTGTGTGAAGTTGGAACTGACTCGATCCCTCATATCTTGGCCTGAGGGAAGTGGTGGATCGCAAGTCTTGGTGTCAGTAGCGGCGTATCAGCAAAGTGGGGAGCAACACATGGCGGTTCAGCTCATGAGCTCCCACCGTCTGCAGCCTGAACCGCCTTTTTCACGGGACAGGCAGTGCAACGGAAATCATGGCATGTGCTGCGCCCCAAACTTGCTTTTGTGCAGCCCACCCGTTTTGCCTTCAAAGGCCTCTGCAGATGCCCAGGATTTGGAACCTGGAAGTGAGTAGCTACCCGTCAACTAGACATGCATCGCAGCCTCACGTGTCGATGACCGTCGCCTTAGACACTGCAGATGTTTGGGATCGAAACGATATGTTCTTTTCTGAGATTAACTTCGCCGGCCGCTTTCTTGTATCCTGGTCCTCCAAGAGAACATCGCCAGCATCCATCAGCGTCCAAGATTTTGCTGCTTTTCAGACGAAAGTTCAAAGGAAAGTCCAAAGCTCAAAAGCAGTGCACAAGCACGTCAAAAGCGCCATAAGGCAACTGCAGCAGCTTCGGCAGGACGTCCTTAAACATTTGTCGAAGCAGTCGTTCGCCCTCCCTTCAAGGCATCCTTGGGAAACTGGAAGCGCATGGGGTCCGGAGATTGCTCAGAAAAGCTGTATTTTTTTGCCATGCACGTGAACTTAGGTCATCAAGCTGGAGCTGTCAGACAACCGGGTGAGAGGACCCTTACCATCTGCTTTAGGCCCTCCGGGCCTTAGCATGCTTCTTCTTTTGGATGACACATGGCACACTCGCGCCGGCCTTGGAAGGCTCTTTGACATCCCTTATCAAAATAGATTTGTCTTCAACGGAGCCAGAATACCATTTGCACCTCGCCTTTTGCAAGAAATGCTTAACGAGTGTGAATATTGTAGGAGGTGCTACTGCAGAGATCTGGAGAGATGAGGCATCCAAATGAAGAAATGAATCGAGTCGAAGGGCAGGGGGCCCTGTGCAATGAAGGGCATAGTGAAGGTTTCAAGCGAGGCTTGGATTTTGTCTCCTCTGGGCGGTTTTAGCTGGTAGACACAGGTCGATGCCTTCGATGGCCATGTGCTTTCAGCTGGAAGAGATAGAGGCGCACTCCCGGAAGGTTAGTAGAGGCTCCAAGTCACAGATTGCAAGGTCTCAGGCAATTTGATCTTGCGGCTGCCAGATGTGATGAACTTAGTGTTTCGAGTGCACACGATGCCTTGTCTTGACAATTGCTGCACATGCTGTCAAATGTGGCTTCGCTGTTCCGTGGTGCATGCGCTCCAGGACCTGTATCTAAATGCAGATACGCTTCGGTCGTTGAGTGCCAGCCGGAACAACTTGAGGCCAGCAGCAGAGTGGATGTCAAATCCTCTGAGCAACGTGCCGCTCAGGAACCTGCCAAACTACTTGCGTCGCTTCCAAGTGCTGCGGGCTTGTACTATCTCCATGGGCTTGTTTGCTTCATTTCGGTGGGAAAGCGCTGCAGTGACGCCCATGAGGCTGCATACCTTGGAGCTAGACAATAACATGATCGAGGAGTCACCCCTTCACTTGCAACAAGCTGTGGCTGCTCCGTTGCTCTCTCATCTTAGGATGAGTTTCCAGCAGACTTTGGACAACTGTCAAACATCCGGCTCGGCCCCAATCTGCCATTGTGATTGACGGTTTCTGCCATGGCCTGGCACAAGTGGCATGATTGCGTAGCTGTACAAAGGATTGTTCACCTACAATACAACCGGTTGAAAGGAAGACTGACAGAGGCCCATCCATACGATGTGAGAGGTTCTGAGCAGCTCATTGCATAACAGCTGGTTTCAGGGCATCGTCCCCATGACCAAGATTCAGGCCTCGCTTGAAGAGCTAGCAAAGCCAGCTCTCTAGGATATCGAGCAGACAGGGATTGTATTGAATGCAGAATATGCATAGCGCTGTGGAATGTGAACAGAGCCCAAACAACTGAACGTCAAAGCAACATTGAAGGTCTTTGATGTGTCGCACAACCCTGAGCTGGCCGGCGTGATCCCTGAGCAGGTCATTGTGGATTGGGCGGCACTTTGGATGCATGTGGTGTCAAATGGATTTGTGGCTCATATGCTGCTGTATGCCACACACTCGAAGAGCCTTAAAGCTCTTACTTGTAGATGGAAACCAGAGCCTACAGGTTTGACCCGGCTTGACGTTTGGAGAAACTGCAGCGGTCGCAGGTTCCAGCCCAAAACCGGGATCACAGAAAGTTGCCTGTGAGCAGACGCTGGGGCAACTCTAAACTGGAAACTGCTGGACTTCCGAAGTCATCTGTTTCCAGGCCAGCTTGTGTGACAACAAAACTGGAGCATTCTTGTCGTTAGAAGCTTGCGCTTGAGCCTTCAGGTTTTGTTCTGGAAGTGCGATGGTGCTTTTCGGGAAATGGACGGAGACATGAGCGGGTTGAGCTTACTTCCCAAAGAATTCACAAGCAAACAGGTGCTGTAGCAAACATTGTGCAGAAGCTTTCAGGCGCGCATCACCTAGCTTGAAATCCAGATGACTGTGGACCAAAAACAGTGGGCTTGTAAGAGGTTGCGGGGCGCATTGTTTTTGTAACAGGATTGTCCAGCTTGCAATACGCAGCTTTGTGCGACAAGCTCGTATTGGATGGCATATGTTTACGAGCACTCGCAACAAAGGTGTGTGACAACAGGCCGCGACAGAGAGGAATGTAACAGGGTGCGGTGGGGCGCTCCAAAACGGGCTATTCCCTGTTGTGCCATATACACAGCGGTACACCCCAGTTTCAGTGCTGCTGAGGAGATGAGCTACCTCTCTATCCTCAACACGTCCATTTCAGGATACATCTCCAGCCTTTGTGAGATCCCTCAGCGCTTGGAACGCCAGTTGATTCACCGAATGACCGAATGTATTCCTTGTCTGCGAGGTTTAGATGTGCCTTTCTGCTGGAAGTACATGTATGATACGCACAAGGACTTTGGGATTCTCACGGCGCAGGCTTCGGCACAACGCTTGGCGGTGATGTGCTTGCAGGACCTTACATGGGCTACGGTTGCTGACATCCCGGACATTGTTGGAATGCAGCTCGGTTGCGCAATCAATAATCAATTCCCTCATGGCTTGCCTGCAGAGCGACTTGGGTAAGTCATGGGATGTTTGTCCATATGTATGCTAGGATGCACTAACATTACCAATGATGGGCACGGCAAAGCTAGTCAGCGATGTACGGCCAACAGCACAGCATGCTGTGCCCGGCTGCCCAAGGACTGTGGACCTAGCTCAAACAGCCTTCTTTGATGAGACTTTCGCCAATAGGTAGAAGTGAAATGCTGGTGTTCAAAGCCTGGATCTGGCAGTAGTCCAGATCCTGGCAGCCTCCGCTTTGTACATAGAAGATGGCAGGACTGACATGGGCCGAATCTCGGGCCAGTCCAGGGCCGTGTCATATGGCATGCTTGACTGCTGAAATGGCAGACGAGAGCCTGACTGCAGCATTATCAGTGGAGGAGTTAAAGTCATGCTGGCGTTGCTGCAGATTTTGGCAATTCTATCTCTGAGATACGATGTGGCAAATGCGCAGGAAGTTGGGCGTCTTCATTTGAGACACTGGGAAAAACTGAAGGGCATCCAATTCAACTTGCGCAGATCATTTATCATCATTGCAATGCTGCTGGGAACAAAGAGCGTTCTTGCTCGCTTGGCATGGCACTTCTTGTCGTGCACTGACCTTGTGTCGCCTGCAGAGGATCAGATCTGTTAGACTTGCATGTGGTTATCTACTCATCCACTGAACTCATTGACAGCTGGAGATGTAGCAACCAAAACAATTCGTACTGAGCTGCACGGATGGCTGAAAGCTCCGATGAGGACCCAGAGCCTGCATGTCCTCCGCCGGAATGGGCGGCTGACATCCTGCAAGCAGCCCGGGCTCACGTGGGGCAAGACGTCTACCCGCCAAGTGATGATACTTTTTTGCTTCTAGAGGTCTTGAAGGCAGACGAAGCCAAGTTGCAAGCCTTAAGGCCAAAAGTCTGTTTGGAGTTGGGCTGCGGCTCTGGTGCTGTCAGTGTCGGTTTGTGGGACATTCTTTCTCGCGCGGCACGCTCATGTCCCTGCATGATGGCCGTTGATAAGAACCCCGCAGCAGTAAGATGCACAGCAGCCCTTTTCAAAAGGTTCAATCTTCCACGTGCAGAGGTCCTGCGAGCCTCCATGACACAGTGCTTCTTGATGGAGGCTGACATTATTGTATGCAACCCTCCATACGTCCCTACCGATGAGGAGGAGATGCAAGGCTGCGGAATTTCTGTGTCGTGGGCAGGAGGCAAGCAAGGCCGTGAGGTGATTGACATGATGCTGCCGGAAGTGGCCAAGATGTTGGCTCCCGGCGGCTTCTTCTATTTGGTCTGTATAGCCGAGAACGATCCCAGCGACATCCTTGCTCGGGGTAGGTCTCTAAACCTCACAGCTCAAGAGGCTCAAAGAGAGCAGCGGGGTATGGAGGAGCTCTCCATACTGCGATTTCAGCAAGGCAGCATGAAGCCAGCCGCACGAAAAGTGGAGTCATCTGAGTTAGAGGAAGTGAGATCATCTCCCTGCAGCGGAAAAAGTGTGAAACTGCTCAGGGCTGCGGCAGATTCGGAGGACCTGTCCTAGGCTTGGCAAATCTTGAACGTTAACATGAAACATAATGTTCTAACTTGAAATTCTTCTCCTTCGTTTGCTTTAGGGCTGCATTTTATGAGGATATTGTTGAGTGCCACGGCTCCTGTCGAAAAAATGGCCCCACGCCTAACTTAAGTCCAGAACTCTGGGGGACACGGCGAAATTGCAAACAGCTTTGCAAGCGCAGGAACTGCGCAGTCCAACAACTTTCGCGCAAGCAGAGGGCAGCACCTCGGCTGTTCGTCGGTGGCAAGGAAGCACTCGCCTGTGCCCGCAATTGCTCGTGTATGTTCAAAGTGTCGTTACATTTTCGTCTGCGCGGCGAAAGAGACAAGGAAGCCCCCTACATGGGGTTCTCACCACCAGTTCCAACCCAGCAGGTTCAAAGACACCGCAGGCCAAAGACTCGCAATGCGCTGACAGCCTTTAGGATGGAGGGCACAGACACACATCAATCTCAAGGGTCAGTCGCAGCTGGTCAATCTTTTGAGGAACCTTTTTTTTTTAAAGTTTGTGTTGCCCGTGCCTTTGCCTTCCTTCTCGTCTCGTGAGCCACCTTTGAGCCCCTGCGGCAACGTGAACCACCTAGCGAATTGAAGCTGGAAGCTGCAGCTCAGCAGAAAGCTCGATGGGCAGGCCGACGGCTCGCCTGGTGCATGTTTGCCTGTTTGATTCGCCCAGTTACTTGCCTTGTCAGAATGCATGTTAGCGTTGATGTGTGGAAGGAAGCAGAGCATAGGCCTGGGTATGCATGGAGCCTGCTCAGGATTCGCCGCATTTCATGCGTTTCGAGTTTTTGCATTCCAGTATGATGGACGTCCTTCTGTGCGTGCAGCCACTACTAAACCATCTGAAATAATCTCATTCGGAAAGCCACGTGCGAGCGCACTTGACATCCTGGCGCATGTATGTCTTTGTCAGCATCGCTTGAAAGCAGATAGAACATGTTCAGAGAAATGCGTAGATTCCAAAGCGCAACACGCATGAGGACGCGAACGTTTGAGGTTCCTCCATGTCAATGAAAAGAAATCGTGAAAGGGTGATGTGACCCCATTTGAGACAGAACTATCTCGACCGTTCTATGTTTTCTTCAATGTGCATAACTGCAGTCTAGTGACTCGTTATTCTGCGCCAAAGGAGCCAACAGCACATGCCTGGGCACCCTTCCATCTGTGGCACAAGTCTGAAGTGCAGTCCTCAAGTCCAACAATTGTTCTGACATGTTGTGACAACACCATCATGTAGCCGTTTCAGTTCACTGAGGCATCCGGGGGCCTACCCAAAGCTTGGATTTTAGCAGTCTTCTGTAACACTTGGGACACTTCAGCATTTTTGAAGCAGCAACTTGCAAAACCTTGTGCTGTCTAAGGGAGCAAATCCCAAACAGGAACAGGGTTGGACGCCAACAGAAAGCAATCTCGTGGAACCTCTGATGCGTCCGGCCTGAGGGACACTTCGCACAAATTGTTGCTGTTCCGGTGTTTGGTCAGCACGCTGTGCTCTCTGGGGCCCCGGGTCTTGCAGATGCCCCCCAGTTTCTGTGGGACAATACCCTTGAATTGAAGGGAAGGCGGCGGGTCCCAAACTGCCTGCGCCACCACGGGCGTGCTTGCCTCCCCAGCGCTGCCACTGGAGCGGGCCTTTGCGCGATCCTGCTGCGAGGGAGCACGCGTCGCCCGGAACTCCCGCGTGGCTGACAGGAACATTGATGTCCCTGTCGTTGACGAACGGCGCATCGAGGTTGTCGCCAATGGCCTCGCCCTGTGGCATGGGCCGCAGCCAGCCCTTGACGCCACCACAGTTTCGCCCGTGGCGCGGTCTGGCGAGCCCACATTCGTCAGCTGACACACAGCCTGGGCCGCGGAATGCTGCCGACATTGCAAAAAGTGCAACGCTTGCCCTGAGCTGGCGCGCTGCTGCCGAAGCGGCAGCGAGCTGCCATTGTGTCTGCACCTCCGGGTCGCGTGCATGGGCTGCGTTGGCCGCCATGTTTGCCCATCGTGCCTTTGCGAGTTCCCTAGTAGAGCTCCTTCGGGAGCTGCTCGACGCCTAATGGGGGCTCCACGTCCTGCAGGCGCCTGCAAAACGGCTGCCTGTGCCCTGGACCCACCTTCCCCTTAACCAGAACTACCGTTACTACTACTACCATTACCGTTACCATTACCATTACCACTACTACTACTACTACTACCACTACCACTACCACTACTACTACTACTACTACTACCACTACCACTACCACTACTACTACCACTACCACTACCACTACTACTACTACCACCACCACCAC
>CAJNIZ010045294.1:28331-44161 GCA_905231905.1 Symbiodinium pilosum | reverse complement strand
AGTCTAAACTCCTTAATGGGGGATTATATGGGGGATTATATAGGGGACTACTATTAGGGTTATTAAGGGGGATACTAGGAGTTTAGACTATAGCTCATCTGTAGTGCGACAGGGTTTGAAGTGATGAGACACCAAGGGGGATGTAAAATTTAGGCTTTGGGTGTAGAGGGGTATATAGGGCCTGTTAGATGCATTCTGTAATATGTGTGTAGATGGGAGATACTGTAGTATCTAGGGGTTGAGGTGTCCCTGTACCCACAATTACCTACAGATTTTTCGCCATCTGCCTACCAATTAGCTGAAATTACGAACTGAACTTAAGGTAGTTGGAGTTACCCTATACATCCCGCTATGCCCCCATATCACCCCTATATAGCCCATATGAGGCATAATCTAAACTCCTTAAAGGGGGTTATATAAAGGATTATATATGGGACTACTATAGGGGTTGTTAGGGGGGATACTAGGAGTTTAGACTATAGCTCATATGACCTTTTTAGAGGGACCTTGAATCGACCCAGGAGACCTGTTTGGTGGCCAGATGATGGGCGGCATGGCCGAAAGCTCCCTAGGTTTGGAAGACGGCAAAGGCACCTCATTCTACCGGTTCCGAGATATTCAGGAGAGGGTAGGGTTTGGGTTTAGGGTTCAGGGTTTGGGTTTGAGGCGGGTGTGGATTTAGTTAGGTTTTAGGGTTCAGGGTTTTGGGGTTTAGGGTTGACGTTTAGGTTCCAGTAACCAAGCCCACATTCTACCCCTCCTCGGGTGTACCCAATGAAGTCTGATTAGCCTTGAATAAGTCTAATTAAGAGGGAAGCTTGGGCGGTGTACAGTTACAGTAGGATAGAGCGGAGGATCTAGGTAACTTAGACTCGAGTGATTGGGGCTAGGGATTAGGATTTGGGGTCTAGGGCAGACTCCTGAGGGGCTATCCAGGATCTAGGATCTAGGTCGTAAGGGGGCCCACAATGGACACAAATCTAGTCTCCTCCTTGCGATACGAACTCCTAAGAGACGACTCCTAATGTTTGGAAGCTCCCAGATACCAAAGTTACTGGTGGTTAGAAGGGAACAAGTCAATATGTCCACCATATAATCCCTGTTTATGTATATATATATATAGGTATATACCCAGTAAGCACAGTCAGGGTACCTAAGCCTCAGGTTCCTTTAAGTGCGCAGGATACCAAAGCCTTCATCACGCAGTGGTACAGCGAACTCAACAAGTTGAAGCTGAGCCCGGAGGAAAAGCAGGCAATTGTTGACGAGGCCAGCTTTTCGGGGCGGGGGGAGGGGGGAATGGTGTGGTGCGGATGATGATGGTGATCATGATAATGGTGATGATGATGATGATGATGATGATGATGGTTCTGATGGTCTGAGAAGTAGCCAGTAGCGAGCGATAGGACGGGCAACAGGAAGATCGAGATTCGGTACGCTTGACTAATCTTGCGTGGCAAAGCCGGCAGCCTGGACAAAGGGCAAGTCCACAGTCGACCATTTTCGAGGGGAGGGGAGGGTCAGGCATCATAGCAACCTTGATAGGGCCTCTGACGCTAGTCATAGTACTGTGGCTTTGAAAGGGAGCAGCAGTAGCAACAAGGAAAAGCTCAAGTTACTAGCGCAGGCCCCCATGGTCTGCATATGGGACTTTCCCAAAACAATCAACGTAATCCCGACTAAGACCCCAAAATCCCCTCGTAATCTCTGTGCATATTGTTGGGCTCCCTGAGGGACCCCCATTTTGAGAAACTTCCATATCACTGCATCCCTACGTGTACCTGCTTTTGAGCGCCCCCAAAGGCTTGGACTTCTAGAAATAAAATTTTAGATTATCCTGCAGAGCTCTCCTTGCTTGAGGAGGGTACTCAAACTTGTGCCGCTATAGCACAAACTAGGCTACTTGAAGCCCCACTTCTAGAACACACCCGGAACATCCCGGAACCCTGCAAAAGATCCCGCCCGCCCCCCCCCCCTTCCGTGACTATCCTCGTCTCTGGCCCTAAGTCCTCAACCCTACACCCTAAGCCACAGGCTAATCTCGTCTTCCGCCTCAACATAGACATCCTCGAATCTGGTTGGAGATTGATTTTGGCTTCAGGTTTAGGGAACTGGGTTTGCCTGTAACCCCAATTACCTCCTACAGCTCAGTAATAACCAGCGCATATTTAGTGCGTATACCCTAGCAAACTGTAGGTACCTGGGTTGCAGGTAAGGCTTAACCTCTTGGGTCTAGGGTTTAGGCTTCAGTCTTCGGATTTACGGCGATTCGAGTGTTCAGTGAATGTAGACCTAGAGGTTTGGGGCTAGACTTCTTCGCGTGCCCTAGTTGCTGAAAGGCTTGGAGCTTTCGAAATGGGAGGCTTAGCTACATGTGAGCCCTAGAACCCCCAACTAAACCCTTAGTTACCCAACTAAACCCTTAGTTAGCCCTAAACCCCAAATTTTTTCATGCCGAGAATAGATGGAAATTTCAGGCCTTGCATCAGCGCGGTTCAGGGTTTAGGGTAGGATTTGTGGCTGACTTACCTCCAACCTTAAAACACTCGCAGATAGTATTTCTTTTCCCTATGTGATCCTTGATAGGGATTACCCAGATCCTAAACCCAAACCCTATACACGAATAGGGACTATAGTATATTGGGGTGTATACTCGGGCCTTCTTAAGAGAAGCCTTCAAACCTCTGCACGGACTCCGTGACCCCGAGCTTGCGAACAGGGTTGGAAAACAAGGGCTTACAGCTTTAACAAGCAGAATTTTAAGAATAGCAAGAATAGTAGAAACAGCAGCAATAGTAATAACAATAATAATAACTGTAGTAAGAACAGAAATAGTTGTAAGAATAACATAACAATAAGGATGATGATTCGCTTACGGGTTTGGACGCAGGTGAGATTGGGTGTTGCCAAGGCACAGTGTTGATTTGCAGGGCAGATCTGAACAAACAGGATTTGGGATTAAGGGATTTAGGGTTCAGGGTTAAGGGATTGAGGGTTGAGTTAAGGGCTTAGGGTTGGGTTTTAGAGTTAAGCTTTGCCGCCCAAATCATGCAACAACTATCATGCCTGGCTTGTGAGGCGTACTTGGAAACCTCAGCTATTCGCGTCGTAGAGCTTCGGATTTAGAGTTGGGTTAGGGTTTGGGTGTTTTTGCACTTTGGGCCGGGGTTCTTGTCACTCATACTGCGAGCCTATGCTTCCCTCCAAGAGCACCACCGAGTAGGCACATTAGCTTGCCTGTAGGTCCAAAGCTTGCATCTCAAACGCTACAAATGGGACCGACGACAACTTAAAGGCCGGAGCCCCAAACCGGAAACCCACTAGCCTCGCCAGAATAGGCCCGACACCAAGCCAAGCGCAAGCTGGCTGGACCTTAAATCCTAAGACGAAAAGCCAGAGACCCGAACTCGCAGACCTAAACGTTGCCCACGACAATCTGAAGATCCAGGCTAAAAATCAATCCAAAAACTCTTACAACCTAAACCTTGAAACCTAGCCCAGAACCTTAAGCTTGAAGCCCTAAACCTAACTCCCCTAAACCGGCCTGGAGCAGAAAAACTAAGCTAGAAAAAATTAGTAGCCCATCAAAACTTACTGGTGCTTACTAGAGAGTAAGGACATACAATCCCCATATACTCCCCTATAATATATTCCCTCATTCCCTACTAACCCTAAACCCTAAGCCCCAAACCCGAAAACCTGAACTATACATCTCAGTATTCCCTGATTCTCCACTAACCTCCCCAAAGGAAGAGTTGGATGGTTCGCCCTTCGCGGCGGCCTTGCAGCTTGTAGCATCCTTCTTCCGCTCCAAGATGGGGCTGGCTTGAGAGGGGCTTAGGGATTAGGGTTTGATGGGTATATAGGGGTTATACTGGGATAACGGAAAAAAATGGAAAACTACTATTTAGGATTTAGGAATTAGGTTTCGTGTTTAGGGTTTAGGAATTTGGGTGTAGGGTTCAGGGTATAGGGCTTAGGATTTGTTAAGGATTAGGGTTTAGGGTTTAGGGATTCGGAGTTTCATCTCGCAAGCTTAGAGAATCTAATAGGAAAATGTTAAGAAAATGGAAATGAAATGGACACTGGCGTTATGTGGGGCCTTTTAACGGGTAATAAGGGGATATTTTAGTTTTCCCAACCCCTACAACAGGGACTCTACTATTCTGATATGATAGTTATTTGTTAAAGGGGTAAGCATTTTTAGGGTTCAGGTTTGTAGGGTTTAGGTTTGTAGGGTCATGTCTGGTACAGGGCTTATTTTGGTTTGAGGGTTTAGGGCTTACAGTCTAAAGTTTGGGGCTTTTGAGCCCTAATCCCTATGAAAGGACGGACATGCTAGAGACTTGGGATCTAGGAGTGAGGGTTGCAGGCCATGCAACTTAGTAGCCTGATCAATTTCTAGAACAAAGAAGGCGTCCCAAGATAGGCAAAAAATGCACAGCAGCAGCGACCAGAAAATGTTAACGTCTTTGCACTTTGCGGACTATAGGGCTTGAAGGCTATGGGTTTAGTCTGCGATTCCAGTCATGCGTCGATGGCATGGCATGTGCCCACATTCGCAACCTGTCTTCTAAAAGCTTCTTTTGTCAGGTATTAGAAGTTCGACAACACTGCTTGCAGCAACTATTGCGATATGCAAGCTTGCAAGCTTCAGGACACTAAGTCGCGGCAGGGTTTCCCTTCTCGCCTTTCTTAAAGCACTCCTTGGGTAATCAATCTGAGGGACTCCCAATCCTTGTAAACCCGCATCCCCATTGGCATCCTCATTTGTGCAGAGCATACCAGCAAGTTACGTCTCCAGCAAATTGCTTGATTCCAATGGCCACAGGAGTCTAAGATCGCATGACAAAGAAGCCTGTAGATCTTTGTGATAAACATTGCTTGCCCTTTGGTAGTTTCCCAAAATAGGGGGACCCAAATATAGACCCCCAAATATTATAATCCTTACGATGGGGACCCTCAAAATGGTGCCCTAATTTTTAGGAAACCCCCATTTTATTTGACATGGACACATCCTGTTTGTCAATCACGTTCAACTATGGCACGGGGCGTTTGGGGCTCCACCATGACGTTTCGTGAGAAGTTTTCGGGCAACAGGTGCATCCTGGCATCACAGCCCCCACTGGGTTGCTGTTAAGGAACTTACGTCAAGCTACCAAATTATGAGTATATAGTAAAGAATGTAACAACTTAGATTGACTTCCTGGACAGCAACCCAGCCTAATCTTCGCGGCAGACGAGGCTCAGCGATTTTCGTGCTGCGGCCTACCACTATGGGCTATTAGACCTTAAAATCCCCTACTAGGACCCTATTAAGGGTAGATTAAGGTACCCTTAAGGTCTAATAGCCCATAGTGGTACGCCTGGCAGAGTTTCAACGTCTCACAGCCTGAGCAGCAGCGACTGAAAAAGGAGTGTCTATGGTCTATTAGAGGTATGGTCTAAACTCCTAAAAGGGGGTTAAATAGGGGATTATATAGGGAACTTCTATAGGGGATATTAAGGGGGATACTAGGAGTTTAGACTATAGCTCTGTTAGAGGTACATGCAGACCATCCCACCCCAAACTTGCGCCCAGAAGCCATGAGAGACCATGTGACTCTCTTCTATAGTAGGTTCCATGTACGCTTCCGTTATTATAGTGTCATTATGTTACTGTTCAGTTCTTAATGTTGTTATCAACATGAACTTTCTTATTATCAGTAGTAGTATAACCCTTCAGTAGGAGTATAGCCTTTCTCTGACCCCCAATAGGGACTCCAAAGCTCTTCTCATAATCCTTTCCTATTCTCAGGGCCTCAAAGGTACCCGCATTTTGAGACCACCACTCTGGCCTTTCCTCTGGATGCAGGGTTTAGGGTGTAAATGAGGGAGTTGGGTGAGTATCCGCTAATCTTTTTCAAATGCAGGCTTCTGCTGGCTTCGAGAGGACTTGCGACCTGCGTTGAGTGTCACGTTCAAGCATTGTTCAGCCTACTCATTAAGGCATTACAGGTGGCACGGGGGGATGGGCTGAAGGGGTTATGGAAAGGACCAACATGCCATCTAGGGACTTCTAGATGGATCCGTTCGCCATTTCCCTCCTCAGCATGAGGAAGCCAAGCTTCAAATGTGCATCATGTACCTACTGAAGTCTTTCCGAGGTCTGCTGTGGAGTTGCATACCGCCGTAGACTTCAGCCACCGGAATTTGAAGCCCCGTTCCTTTCATGGGTCTGAGGCTTGACAGGTCACAGGTTGAGGTGTTGAGTTGAGGGCTGCCATTCGCTTCACATGAGGGTCACCCGAGATTTTGGGCTTAACGTATCAGATGGTATGAGATGAATATTAACACTAACGATCACGTGCTGACGGCAAAGACGATGCTTGCAGCAACTGTAGGACTCGCGCACCCACCATTTTGAACATGCTTGCGAACGGTTGCATCCTGTGCTCAAGAATCGTGCAAAGCACGCCTTTGTGAGCCCAGTTTTCCAAGCCGATCTCCTCGATGGAATCCGGTACTACCGAAGCTACTGTGGACCCCACGTCCACGGTGGGCCGAGAGCGAAGTTCGAAGAAGACGGTGAAAGTTACTGGAAGTTTCGTCCATTCCAAGTCAGAAGAAGCAAGTAACCGGCGCTATGTGGCGAAGCTTCAGGCTTTCCTGAACAGCTACTACTTAGCCAACTTCATGGCTGCTGTGGTTATGATCGACGCATACTGCACCTGTGTAGACATTGACGCAACTGCTGCCGGGGGCGCTCCGCCACAGGTTTTCGCTGTGATATCAGATGCCTGCCTTGTGACCTACACTCTTGAGGTCGTGGCCTTGCTAACGACTTTTGGCTTTAGGGAGCTGGTTAACGATTGGATGATGATGCTTGATGTGGTCATTGTCGGCTGCGGCTGCTGGGAGGCTGTTGAACATGCTGTTGTTTGCTTTGGGGGGACTTGGGCAGGTATAGGAATAGGGCTTAACCAGGGCTCAAACCTGAAACGTGCTTCAACCACAAACCATCAAAATGCTAAACCCCGGAAACCCCAGAACCTGAAATGAGCCGTTAAGGCTGGGTTGAGACACTGATGTCTTCCCTGGCGGATGGAGCCTTGGGGTTCCGCACTGCTGTGCTGCGCGCGTTGCGTTTAGTGCGGATTTTCAGGCTCATGCGCCTGCTGAAGCTCGGAGAGCTTTGGGCTAGCGCGGGACTTTGGAGTTTAGGCTTTGGGCCTTTGAGTCAGGGATGTAAGCGCGGTTGTGGTGCTGGTGGTGCAACAAGAAGAAGGGATGCGGTTACGCTTTCCGAGGACTCACGACTTCAAGGCATTTAAAGTAATGGCTTACCAGGGTTCTAAACATGAGTATACTCTACGTGTATTCGTGTATGTTATACATCTACATCTGAAGCGGGTTGCGTTCGTTCCCATTTCACAGCGTCTGCCGAGGCTTGAGCTGCGATGTCTGCGGGGCAAATGCACTGTACAGTGGTTACATGTAACCTATCCCAATAATGGAGAACCAAGTGGATAAAATGAACTTGCAACGAAATGGAGACGAGAATACCTAGCTGTTTATGGGGTTCAGGGCTAGATGGGGTAAAGCCTGAGGCCACGAAGCAGCCATAGCAGCGCGAGCCAATATAGTACACGAAGCCAGGGAACAGGGCAATGGAAAAGTGAAGAAGAAGACCCTTAGGCCTTGTTTGCTTTTTGAGCTTATAGTCCCCATTAAAGAGATAGAATATGGGGTATATGGGATGGGGATCTTATTCTAATATCCCCAAAGCCATATTATCTTCGATCTACTTAAGGGGGACTATATGCCTTCAAGCGGCCAGCTTTAAATTGCTTTCAGCTACAGCAAGCATGTAAGAACAAAGAGCAGTCACCCCTTTCTGGTTTTTCAGTCATTATCATGACCTACTAGCTTGGAACCTTGAGTCCATGAGTCACGGTTCAAGACTCCTATTTCGCGGTTCAGAGTTTACTCCCCACTGCATAGCAAGCACTGAGCCCGGCGTCCTAGATTCCCTTAAGTAGTCGCGGTGTAGGTACCTCAAATGGACCTGAAGATGATATTGGTAGTTAGTTAGTCCCCTACATCAGGAGATCCTTAGAAGCATTGGGGATTTTGTAGCCCCATGCCAGTTCAGGGAGATTAGTCTGAGGGACCCAGGGGTGAGGTTTGGGTTTAGGCTTTAGGGCTTGGGGTTTAGGGCTTCGGGTTTTTGTTCTATCCATTTGACAAGCCCATTATGCTCCTACTGTAACTCTTTAGAAGTAGGTTACCCATCCCATTTTTAACAACATGGCAGATGGAGGACATCTTGCGCCACTTGGGATCCCAAGAATATCCCCTCCGCCCCATCCCCCCCTAACATAAAGTACGCCCAACATATTATGATGTACCGCATTGCAGTATGGGAGTATATGATATTAGTGCGCCGGGGGGGTGGGGTAACTTTAGAGGAAGGTTATTACTGTAATTTTTGGGACAGAGGCAATTTTTGTTGCCAGAGCTCCTCCATGCACAGTAGGCTTCCAAACACTACATGCTTAGTAGCAGGGTTACCCCGAAGTTTGGGAAACCCCTAAGCCCTAACCCTATCTATATATATATATATATGTATACATATATACCCTCATAGCCCTACATAACGCCTTGGACAGCAATCAAGGCCCGACCGCTTAAAGGCTTCAAAATTTGAAGCCTCTGAAGAATGAAAATCTGAATCCCCTTAGTCTCCAAACCTTACACAAGATATGCCCTTCTGAAAATGGAGGTTCTTGGAAGGAGTGGCACTCAATCCCAATAGAGTTCTATCGGAGATGGGAGTAGTGGCAGCAAGCCATCGAACCCACACCGTAGCTCCCCAGCTTGAAGCTGCAAAGCTCCGAAATTCCAACAGCAATCAGACACACGCTTAAGGGTTGGGGGTTTAAGTTGTCAACTCTTCCATTGAAAAATTCAAGAATACTCCGCCCGTCCCNNCCCCCCCCCCCCCCCCCCGGACCCATAACGGCATACTCCAGCAGACATCAAGGAAACGGATCCGCCCTCTGCGAGAGCTGCATAAGCTTGTCATGATGATGGCCACGTGCTTCAGGACTTCTGCACTCTGCTTAGCGTTTAGGGAAGCTGGTTTCGTTTTAGTTCGTTCTCATACAATCCTGAGAGGAACTATGAGAACATTGTTGTTGTTGCCTGCGTGATGTTTACGTGCACAAAGTGTGGCCTCCTTGCCAGATGTTTACCCGGTGTTGGTAGCATTCGTAGTTCTGCACGTTGCATGTCCCTAGCATCCATACGCATCTCATGTCCCAATGCATCTTGTAACCAGAGCATCCATTCCCGAATCATGTAACATCCATGTCCCAGCGCATCCGGTCACCAGAGCATTCATGCCCGGATCATGATGAATTTCAGCGCATTTTTTCAGAAGAACGTCCACGCCCAACCGATATGAACGTCTTTTTTCTCTGAGTGCTTTTCCCAAGAGGGACATTGAAGTCATTGTTAAGTTCAAGACTTCATACCACATCCAGCCTTTGACTTTTCAAATTCCGCCTCATGTTGAGCCTAGTTTGTGCTCGCAAGCCTCGATCGACCGTCGTGTAGAATTCAAACGCCTGAACGTGTTCTGAACCTGTTGAACATTTCGCAGGTTTCCGCCGAAATGTTTTGAATAGACTCTTTTGTCCGGCCAGGGGGGCTGTCCTTGCAAGTACCTGTCAAATCAAGAGGCTCGCGCTGGACACGGATACCAAAATTGATCACCTTGGCATACCCATTTGGCTTTCCAGGAATCGATCGAAGATTCCCGGCTCTCAGATACCACTTGCAGCTATTGAGGCTTGTGCATCAACATTTACTTGTGGGCCCCGCAGCGACGAATGATAGCCTGCTCCAGTACTATGATGCGTAAGCGTGGACAAGAAGGAAAAACTCTTCACTGTTTTGATCTTGTATTATCTCTGAGTAGTGATGACACAACATATCCCAATGCCTGAATTTGTCGGGGTCTTTTCATGTTTTGCTTGTTTAGAGGTTCTTGCCAGTGTTTCTGGACAGTTTTTCAGCGTGACAGCAAATCCTCAGATCGACACATTTGCATTCTCTCTTTCAACATTGAAGAGTCGGGACGCTATAAGGGTTTAGAGCTGGAAGGGCTTGCAGGTGAATATCTTGAGATGTACCCGTATCAGCATTTACAACACAACGCCCGCCGGCAGGACATTATTGTGGTCGTTTTTGTTGTGCTTCGTGGTGATGACGGTGTGGGCCATGCTTTTGGTCGAGATCGTCTACCCAAACGTCCAGGCCAAATGAAAACGTTGACAACCATGAGTTACTTATTTGTGGTCTTTAGATTATAAGACCCCGGATTTGACTCAGACCCATATCTCCTTGAAATATGTGTTTAGGCTCATGCGGCGGTGCGATGGCGGGCCGTGTTAAGAACAGTGGGCCTTACCCGCATGTTTCCTATCTGTGGCAGTTAAATATCCCTCATTACACGCTTACTTCAGATTACTTCAGTATCCCGAACAATCTGTAGTCTGCAAGTTCTATCAATAATGAAGCAACCTTAAATGAGTTGGCAAAGTCGGCACTTCGCGGTGGAGCTTCAGTACTTATGGGACCAAACGCCCCCAGTGTCCTAAGCGTCAATGTTCCCCTCATGTGTACATAGCACTTGGGGAAGATGCATTAGCAGGTGTTTTTCGTCCGGAAAGGCTTACTTTGGGTTGTTTTAGGCAGGGAGCCGTACAACTTGAGGGTGACTTGGATGGCATTTCAGGTTTGGATATCGTTGCAGCGGCGAAAATCCAATGTTCCCTTTCAAACCTTATTTGAGCAACTCCTCTTGGATGCTATGCAAAACCACGCTTGTCTTCAAAACGGATGAAGGCACTGGAAACCAGGCAGGGATTCGGGATATGGACGTTTCTGCAAGAGGGATCAGCAAACAAACAGTAAACCCGTGGGCAGGAGATGTACCGAGAACGCGGCTTCTTCGTGGAATGTGTACAGTGCAGGAGGGCTGTGTCTTCTGCCCCTTGGACATGTTGTGGGATTTAGCTGAGATGTTTCAAATTTGTTCCTGCTTTACTCACTTCCGGAAATCGGACTCCAGCGGTTGGGCGTTAATGGGAATTCCCGCTTTGGAACGCATCCACATCTACTTCGGGTCGAGCATGTCAATGTGCCGTCCAAGGTGCTACCCCACGAGAACGTCATGTAGGATCGAGAGAATATCCATAGTACGGCTTGAATATCACAGGGGTCCGCGTCAGAATTGTTGGGTGGCAAGATGGTGTCACTCATCATGCTGCTGCTGCTGCTGCTGCTGCTGCTGCTGCTGCTGCTGCCGCCTCATCCCTATCTCAGGGCTCGGTGATTCCAAAACTCATGGTGGTCTTGAGAGTTTGTTGCATAAACACGCTGCACAGAATTTGGCATCGCAAGAATTATACAACGAACTCCAGATTCATATATGTTGCACGATGGACCCAAACACAACACAGCAAACGCTCCAATCTGAGATCAGGGTCGACAAAAACCTCAACCTTAAACTCAATCTTAGCGCGGAGCGCGCGGAGTCCTGCTTGGAAACCAGGCCCTTTGTTTCGGTGAAGATTACTGGAGATTATTTCCTGTACTGGGTCCCCAAACCCTAAACCCTGCCCGTAGCGAATCAAAACGCAAGGAAGCCCCCCTTCAGGACCACTACCTCTAGATTTGCATTCATCCCACTGCTTCTAACAAACCTCCCCACCCCACCCCAAAAACTAATGCATATTCCTCCATCAGAGAATGGCAATATTTACCGCGGGGGCCGGGGGGGGGGGGGGGGATCAATTATGAGGGGCGTGTTTTGTTGAGCTAAGGGAGGGGATTAGCATTCTTCACTGGCTGAGTCCTCAACAAAACATCCATCCTCAGCTGTTTAGCAAAAACCATTGGAATCAACCCCCCTAGCCTCAACCCTGAACCGTACGTATGTCCATGCAAAGAAGCAGCTGACAATGGTCCAAGGTTATGGATGCAAACTTGCTACTTTTCAAGACAGTGATTGCGGGCGATAGTTGGGGCGAGGTTGCCGTTCCAGTGATTCAGGAGGGGGCTTGTCAAAATGATGAGTCCCTAGGTCGGGCCTCCCTACAGCAATATAAGAGGGGTTCTTTGATTCTTGGAATGTACATGCGTCTGCTCTTAGTTCCAGAAATGCTTGCGACAGGAGTTAAATCGGTAAGTAGGCTTCGCTTCGAAAAGCTGGTGAAACACAATTGCAGGACGATGGTGAATGGTGTAGGAGCCTCACTTCGGAAGAGTTGTTCGTAGAATATACACTCCCGGAAACTAACANNNNCCCTACAAAGACTACAGTCCTTCCAAAAGGGGACTATATGGGTTTCCATGTTAGTTTGGGGGAGTGTATTCGTCCTGTGGCTCTAGCTCGCTGCTCCTTTCTCTATTCGTTTCTCCTTCCTCTCCCTCTTCCACTCCTGATCGCTCTCTTTCTTTCTCTCACGCTCCTGCTCTCTGTTTGCCTCTCGCTCTCTCGATGTCCCTCTCTGCCTCTCTTTCTATGTATTTCTCTCATCAAGGTATCAATCTATCCATCTATCTAGCTTGACTTCAAAATCTGGACCCTGGATGTTTTAGATGATTTGAGGAGCCGATCCATGTCCTTCAGCTGACATACCCACGCAGCATCCGCAAAGTAGGCTTGACCCCTCCAGAATCCCATTCCAATCAAGCAGGCCCCGATATCCCTAAACCCCATAACATACACGTTTTTGATTCCTATACAACCTGTTTACAATCTCTACGGGATACCTACATAATCCACCCAAAGCCTATCCTGACCTCTAGCTTTTGAATTCCAGCACTGGATGGCTGCCTGCTTGGCGGCTCAATGCCCCCCATCAGCCCAAATAGCAATAATAACAATGATAATAACACCGAGTAAGACGGAAGAATGAATAATGAGAATAATTGTAGTACTTGTAATAATGGTACGGAATGCTAACAACAACCAAAGTGTGCCTGCAGGAGCACCCATCCACGGCTATCATTTTCGTCGGATCTCTACTGACCCTGGTCTTTGGAGTTCTAAACCTCATTGCTCCCCAGCTGTCAACAGGATTTAGCATTTAGAGTTTAGGCGGGGCTTTCAAAGTTAAATGCAAGAGCGCAACACCTACCTGCAACCTCACACTATTCAATTAGGGATTTATGGAGATATGTAGGGGTTTATAGGGATTATAAGGGCTTAGAGTGCTGCTCCTTAAGGCATACCCCGCAGAACCCTAGGCAATTGGAGTTTTATAGGCAGCACCGAAGCCTTGGAGAGCTCTGGTTTCTCTGGGGGCGGCTTTCAGATCAGGGAGTTATCCTTTGTACCCTTAGGGTTTGTATCCTTGGGTTTGGGTCCCTGAACCATGGAATATGGCGCTCAATAAGGGCATTTGGGACCCAAAGCCTAGGGTTACAAACTACAGTAAGGGTACAAACTTAAAACCCTAAACCCCAAGGGATCCCAAGGGGTTTTGGCCTTCAGCTGAGGCATGCTACGCAGCAGCTTCAATGTTTGTGTAAGGTTCGCTTTACTGGTTGCTGTTAAGGGACTTAAACTAAGTTCCTAATTTGGGGAACCCAAATTAATTAGTGTATACCCATTATGGTAATTCAATTTGCAACTGCACCCTAAACCCTAAACGGGGGGGCGGGGGGCAAGGTTTTTTTGGGCCTGCTCAGATGAGCCATAGTCTAAGCTCCTTAAAGGGGGTTATATAGGCGATTATATAGTCCCTCTATTTAGGCTTAAAGGGGGTGTATGTGTATATGGGGTATTATAGGGGTTCTTACGGGGGATACTAGGAGTTCAGACTCGTAGCTCATATGAGGAAAAAGAAATTTGTGCAACATAATTCCAATGTTGCACGGATGTTGCAACACAAGAGCGACTTCATCCTCTTGCAATCGCTCCATACCTCTTCAGCAATTACATAGACTGGGATAAAGTCGGTCAAGTTCACTTGCAGTAGTGTTCAAGCTTCCATTAATTGGGCCATACAGCTGATGTAAGAGCCCCTTGCGGAAAAGAGAAGGCCGCACGGCGAGGGCGCATAGCGCCCTAATAGTTGCTTGAGAAGGGGCAGGCATGCTTTCTGGGTGGATCTGTTGCTGGATGGCGACCCTAAACCCCTACACTCCTAGACTAAAACTCTTCAGCACCCTGAAGCCTCAACTCTGAACCCTAGATGGAGGTTTCCACAAAATTTAGGCATCCGGGTTGGGAGTCCCGTTGGTAAGGCATCTAGTCTACCCCTCTTTATGGATGTCCTAAACTAAGGTTGCTGTCGTGGTAGACACGTTTGCAGACGCCCGGCTCAACGACGTCCAAAATCTTGCGGAAGAGATGGAGGATGAGATCGAACATGATAGACGCTCGGGCAAAGCATAAGTTGGGCTAGAAGTTAGTCATCAGTGAGACGGCTAGGGTTACAAGTCCAACACATCGTAACTGTGAGACCTAACGTCTATTTGTGCAAGTGTTGGGCCATCCTGCAGTGCTGGTTTAGGGTTTTTTTGGGTTTAGGGAATAGGGTTTATGGATTCAGGGTATAGGGTTTAGGGCTTTTTGGGTCTAGGGTATAGGGTTTAGGGTTTTTTGGGTTTAGGGAAAAGAGTTTTGGGTTTAGGGGGTGGCACGGCTAGGAGGCTTTCAAGGAACAACATGTCTGCCTTGGATCAGCGTCACTGCCAAGATCTTGTTGACCTCGGAGGGTGCCTTCTTCGGGATGATATAGGGATACTGGAAGAGAAAATGGAAAGCACACTGTGATCAGGGTATGTAGGGCTTTTCGGGTTTAGGATTCAGGCCATGTAGGGATTTCCTAGGGGTTACATAGGGATGATGGAAAAGAAAATGGAAACCTCAATATAGGAGGGTATATATCGAGGTTATGGTAACGTTATGAAGGTAGCCGCCCCGAATCCCAAAAACCCTTAACCCAGTAGGCACAAGAACCACAAACAAGGATTTAGGGTTTAGGGTTTAGGATTTAGGGATTTCAGGGTTTAGGGTGTAGGGTAAACTGGCCGGTAGATTGTCGAAACGCTGGTCCCTTTTTGGGTCCCAGTCTAGTATGGCCCCCAAATTCAGACAAGTGACCATAATTTTGCCAATCCATCCATTGCCTCAGGAAAGGCGCTGGGAAAGCTTTTCGCCAGGATCGACGCTTGGCTAATCCTAAATCTTAACAGGTGTAGTGAAAGTGCTTCAAATCCTGTAGGATCAGGGGCGGGCTTCCGGGCTGTCGGAGCAAGATCATAGGTTGACAATGAAGGCATTGTAGCGGAAACCGCCGAAAATCCGTTGGTTCAGAGTTTAGGGTTTAGGCTGAGGATTGCTTGGAGTAAGGAGACTGCAGAAGGCCTGTCATGGAGTTCTGCGTAGTTTTATGTCCTGAGCGACATGGAGGCTGTGAACCTACGGACAGACGCTGCAGCTAGCGCCCCTGTGTTATGGGGGCTTCACAGCGTGTCTAACATACTTTATTTGAAGCACCTTATGACAAGCAGCCTGAACTAAGGCTCCACAGCGTTTCAGAAACAGTTATGTCAATGCTGGGTAGGCCCCTGGGATATTTAATATTTCCCCTAATGGCTTTCACAAGGGACCCTATATACCAATTTTTTCAAAAGGTTTTAGGGGCCAACCCAGAATGTGGCTTTGAAAGGCTTTCCGTATGCTGCCGCTGCAGAGGGACAGAAGCCCTATAGTCCCCCTTAAGTAGATAGAATATAGGGGTTACATTAGGGATAATGGAAAAGAA
>CAJNIZ010045294.1:12218-27485 GCA_905231905.1 Symbiodinium pilosum | reverse complement strand
TCTTATTATACCACCATTACAGGGTGGAGGGTCCTCCTAAGGTATAGATTTCTTGCAAAAGCCAGAACAGGGTTCCTCAGCGCGCAAGCTTGCCCTGGCCCCTACCCCTAAACCCTAAACCTCTAAGCTCTGGTGGAAAGGCTTGAAGAAACCTTGTAACCCCCAAGATTTGAAAGCTGTGCCCTAAACACAAGTCTTCCATACTCACTCCAAACTCTAAAGGGTTTAGGGGTCTAGGATTTAGGGTTCAGGGTCAGCGCTCTAAAAACCCTACGACTCTGGAACGCCCCAAACCATGGACAACCCTACCCCTCTAGAATCCCACCTGTAGAATGGGTAACCCGTGCTACCTATGAAATGGGTTTCGTCATCTTTTACAGAGACTGGTTTCTGAGAGCCCTTTGCCGGCCATTTTGTACAGAAGTTACGTGCTTAGGATGAAAAATAGTAATAACAATACTAGTGAGAATAAAATACTAGCAATAATAGTAGTCATACTACTAGCAACAATAGTAATACGCAATAACTAAGAACAGGATCACTCTTCAAGTCGTTGGGGGTACGCGGTGCTAGCATGTTATAGGGGAGTACCTCTCGCGTCGTCATTTGTTGTGCTTTGTGTAGGGCGCGTCGGGCAAGACGTTCTATACGCCTGAAGGGGCTTACAGATTCAGTCCCCGCTGTTGTGAGGGTCGACAGGCTTGCCAAATTATACCAAGTTGTTGGTCAGTGTCCATGATATGCAGACATGCTTGGGGTACGTCAAGGGTGCCATTCTATGTTGAGTATGGCTCTTGGATGACCTTGGCATCCATCCTGACATACCTCTTCAAACAAAGCCTGAAGGGGATCCATTTCATGCATGCCGTCTATGTGTCCCAGATCTCTTGCGCACCCAATTCTATAGGCCACTTTTCCTATAAGATGAGGTGCCGAGCTAGTCCCAGCATTCTGGAGGGGTATGGACAACCCTAAACAATATGGCAGTTTCCCAAAATAGGGGGACCCCAATATAGACCCAAAAATACTATAGTCCTTATTATGGGGACCCCCAAAAAGATACCCATTATTTTGGGAAACCCCTATATTCTTTCAGCCTTAAGAGCCCGAGCTCTTCGCGCTTCCCGCAGGAGCTGATCGAAGGAGCCCGTCACGACTCTGGCTTTCAAAGCCGCCTTCGTGTCATGGACGCCGGGTTTAGGGTCTAGGGTCTAGGGTTTAGGGTTTAGGGTGCCAATGAGTCGGGGGCGGAGAGTTAGGGCTTGGGGTCTATAGTGTCTTAACCGGGTTATGCGTGTTTAGTTCGAGGCTATATAGGGCTCAGCATTCATGAGGCTATTCCCATGGAAAATCAAATGGAGAAGGGAATGGAAATGAAATGAAGTTGCTTGCGGGGACATTTTAAAAGAGGGCTAAGGGTTTACTTACTGGTTGCTAGCCGGGAATAGAGAAAGGGAAAAGAATATCAGAGCTAGTATAGGGGCCGGCATATCGACAACGGAGGTTCCGCGACATCATGGGCCCATTCATGCGGTACTATCATAAATTGTTTTGCAGAGCACAAAGCTGACCGAACACCTTTCGAGAAAAAAAAAGCAGGGGCGTATTGGGTGTCGGGTTGGGCTTGGAGTGCAGGATGTGAGGGTAGTGGGAGGCAAGACTCGCAACCAAACATGGATCCCGAAATGTGTCCCCTAGCCAAGGATACCGGCCTTTCTGGGACTCTTTTGAGGTTCCATGCTGCTGAGGGAGGGAAACTCAGGTGGAGGGTTTAGGCTCAGCCTTGAAGCAAACAGTCAAGGACATCGACGAGCAGGACTTGGAGCAACTGTTTCACATGATAGACATCGACCAGTCTGGCACCATCGAGGCGCTTTAGGTGTGCAAATTCAGGATTGGCTTTGCAAGGGCCACGATACCTAAGCAGCCAATTGAAGGATTAGGTGGCATGGAAGCTTGAACAGAAGTAGGCATGTTCTCCTACAGAAAAGGTCCTGTCCAGGTAAGGTTCAGCATCATGGGGATTAAGTGTGAGGTTCAAAGCGTTCAAGGTCAGAGCGTTCCGCTTGTGCTCAGCACCCCCAAGATATGGGACCGTGGCTTTGCATTAGTAAGCACAGTTATGATAATCGTAATAGTGATCATAACATTAATACTAGTGCCCCACAATCCTTGAAACGCCAGGTGGCCGAGTTCATCGGTCCCCTTAGCCGGTGGGCGCATGATTCCAAGACGGCGCCCCGGTTTATCAAGTACAACATGATCCAGACGATGCATCTCCAAGAAGATCTCTACGATCTTTCTGTGGAATGCTTCCAGAAGCTGGCTGCCAGGATTGATGATCCTGGGTTGCTGTTAAGGAACTTAAATTTAGCTACCATACTATGGGTATATAGTGAATAATAGGATTTCCTTATTACAGTACCCTAAACCCTTAACCCTTCTAAACTGTAAGTGAGTTTAAGCTCCTTAACAGCAACCCAGGATCTGGCTGACCAGTTCCACCTTTCGAAGCTGGGGCATGGTAGGCCCGGCCAGGTTTCAGCCACGGAGACTGGGCTTCTTGATTTCGGGTGTAGGGTTTAGGGTCCTTGTTGAATATGAGCTATAGTCTAAACTCCTTGAATTTTCAACGAGGAACCGGTTAGGGTCTAGGGCTAGGGGTATGGAGCTTATTGTTCGAGCAACATCTTTGAGCCTGTTTGCAGGATAGCAAGTAATGTCCTTGATAACGAGCATCTGTTTCCCAGCCAGGCCCTTTTTCAAAGACAAGGTACCCCTTTGCAGGGCCAAGTAATTAATTGGGATCCATCAGCTAGGATGGTTTAAGGGAGACCCTTCCTGTAGACTCTCACGATCGTTACACTCCTTCACCCTCTACTAAGGGCCAGACCCTCTACATCCCTCAGCCGGAACTGAAGTAGCAGTTACCCTGGGCAGTTTCTAGCTTCGGGTACATAGGCACGCTTGTTGCTTGGATCTTTCTTGGTATCTTTGCAGAGGCCTCTAACTAATGTGCGTGCCTGAATATAGCGCTTTGGGGGCAAATGATACTACTGTTGGCTGTTGATAAAATGATGCTCGCAATGAATATAGCAGTCTCGCGTTTGGTATAGACGGCAGTCGTCGTCGTTCTCATTGTTGCCGGCGTTGTCGTCATCGCTGCTGCTGCCGCTGCTGCTGCTGTGCTGCCGCTGCTGCTGCTGCCTCTGTTGCCTGAGGGTCCTGTCTCTATATATATATATACATAATAAGCATACATACATATATATATATGTATATATATATATACATGGCCCGGCATATTCTGGTTACTTTCTAGAGCAGGGGCATACCTAATTGAAACTGGGTCAAAGTAGAAAATACCTTTCAAGTTCTGTTTTACCAAAAACCAAGATGTAATGTGGAGCAATGACTTCACATGGCATCTCAATGTGGAATCGGTAAAGCCTAACGCCAGAAACTTGGGCCCTATAGTGGAGTTGCTTCACTTGTTTTCCCAAACGGCAGATTTCACAAATTAGGGACCCCTATCATTTTCAGTTTCCCTTGTCTTTTCCACTTGATTTGCCTATATGAGACCTTACACCTTAAAGCGTAATCCCCAATCCCTAGAATGTAACCCTTCCTTACACCTTACAAACCCCTATATAGTCCCCAAACATATAACCTGTGTGTAATAACCTTTACATAATCTGTTTAAGGAGACGATTCAGAGCGACATGAGCCATCCAGTCGAGAGAGTCGACTCGGAGGTTCCTAAGTGCTTGAAAGTTAGTCTTAGTTTGGATACAGCCCCCACTCAGTAACAGTTGGATAATAACTATATTATGGTTATATATAGCCCTTAATAGGACCCCTAATAAAGACTGTTACTGGGTGGGATCAATACACGGGGCACCTAGGCACCCTAGGGTTCTATAGAGATTCTGGGGAGATTATGGGGATCTTTGTGGGGATTGTATAGGATATTTTGAGAAAGTGCTATATAGAGAGGGCTGTCATAAAATCTGGTCCCTTTTCAGGTGCCCTAAATGTGAGGAGTCGTACAATATTGGGACCCGGGAAGGGACCCTACCAATATGTATATGTAGGGTTATAATACACTCATGTACTGTACAGGTCGCCTCCAACGTAGGTTGTTTTTTGGGTTTGGTTACAATTCCCAGTAAGACGCCCTCGAACGTGTTAATTGCACAAGAGGGTCTAGGTAGGGTTTGATATATGCGTATATATAGAGGGTTGTATAGTAGGGATGTACAGGGTTCAAGGTGAAGAGACAATAGGGCTCATTCAAGAGAATGATTGTTCGTTTTCAGGGCTTGGGGCCATGCGTGTTAAGCATTTCGGTGCCTATAGGGATCCGATAGGGGCAACATCGGTATACCCGCGCATGAATTTAGAGTCTGTGTCCTTTTTGGCTTGCGCGATGAAAGTATGGGTACTCAGGAGGGTCTGGGACTGCATATTGACACCAGGGAAACCGTTTGAGTTATCCGAGGTCTTACACGTTAAAACTCTAGCCCTAAACGCTTGAACCCTAAGTCCGATTGTAGACATATGTAGACCCCCAGACACTACGCCCGAGCCCCTAATAAGACGTAACGAGGCCCTGAACTCTAAGTCCTTATCTTACCGGTGCTCAGTAAGAAATAAGGGAAGAAAATCCTTGTGTGATCCCCATGTAATATGTTCCCTCGATCCCTGCTAAGTAAGTTATCCCTGATAGAGCCCAGATTTAGCAGCTCAGGCTTCGTCAACTCCGACGCAGGAGCTGCAAGTGAGTGATACAGTACAGTTAATATTCTAGGTGTATACAAAGCGTACATGTGTAGGTGTATATAGGGGTTTTGAGGATGTAGGGTTTAGGGATTTGATTATGTATTTCCAATAGAATGAAATTAAATGGCAAAGGAACTTGGACATGAAATGGGAACTGAGGATATATCGCGGCTTATCGTGCTGATGCTTCAAATCCTGCATGACCCTGGGTACCCTAAACCTTGGCAATGATGGGGCCATAGTAAACTAGAGTCATGCAGATCTTCTTATCAGAATAGAAACGCAGGAATGGGGGATTGCAAAGCCTTGGAGGGTTTGGAGATTAGGGTTTCCAAGTTCCCTTTTGGCCGCGTCCAAAAGACGGAATAACATTTTTGGGGGGGTTTATGAGAGGGACCCCTAGTTTCAGAAAAGCATACATAAGCTCAGAGTAGTATGAAGGGATTCTCCCAAAGAAAGGAGGAAGTATGTAGTAGCTTTATGGGCAAGGGGGGTTCGGACTTGGGAACAGAACAAGGACTATTGGTGCCCATAACCACCCTATACTAGCCCACATTGGGTTCCCCCTGGCTTGAGCTGATTAAGGCTAACTGAAGTTAAGTAAGGGGCAACCTTGCAGGGGGTAGTATACAGGGAGATGGCAGGGGAATCCAGAGGAGGGTTTCAGGGGTGTATAGTTCCCCTTAAGTAGATAGAACATGGCTTTGGGTATATTGTAATAATATCCCCATATACCTCATATTCGAATCTACTTAAGGGGGACCATAACCTCTAAACCCTAAATAGTAGTTTCCATTTTCTTTTCCATTATCCCTACTATAACCCCTATATTCTATCTACGTACGGGGGACTATAGGATGAGGCCGTCCACAGCTCTCATGCAGGATCTGCATGAGATTATCCACAGCCGAGACCCTTGTCTCAGAAATGCTTCGGGATCTTATCCACACGGGGGCTGGGGTTCAGATTTTTGGGTTGGGGCAAGTAAGGACCAGCAAAAGCAGTGTGAGGTGGAGCTAGCAGCCATCGTAACAACACTACTGAAGGCAGAATGTGTAGAGATGTCCTTGACTAGCAGTGATTGATAAGGCTTTTGGTAGCAGTCGTACTAGCAACAGGTGGTGGGGGCCAAAGAGTGGGAGTCCCTTTTGGGAATCCCGGGAATCCCATTCATTTGCTCAAGCTATAGTGCTTGGGCGTATGGAGGGGACTCAAATTTGGAAATACCTGTGCCAATGGGCAAAACCATGACCTCACTGAACAGGCACCCAGCCGGCCCAGCCAGCGCCATACGTTCTGACGGCCCTACTTGAAGGATCATGGGTGGTAACAAGGGACGTTACAAGTACGGAAGCGATGGCTACTGCCCAAAACACGGGGCTTGGAACCCCCGCCTGTTTCTGTTCGATTCCTCCAAGTCTGTTGTCACAGCTGATTTGCTGATTCGAGCGAATGTTCCAGCTTAGGACGCCTATTGCGCCCGGTGCATTTCTGTGGCCTCCGTGCCCCAATCCGTAAATCCAAACGTCTCTATGCTTTACTAAGACGCTGAAGTCTGAAGCTGCTACCTGCCGCTGAACCTCCCAAGCCCAAGTCCTGAAACTTGCCATTTGCCCCGTGCACCCCTTGAAGCCTCAATTCTAGATTCTATTTAACGGGAGTGCATTAACGTAGTTCTATTGACTTTCGGATGCCTTTTGCCTGCAACCTGATACTTTCGTGAAGTATAAAGTTGAAGGTTCTCAAAATCACGCGCCCGTTCATTGAAGTGACACGCTGCGACAACATATTTTTGTGAGTGCAATGATATGCAATGATGAGAGTTCGATTAGCAAAAATGCTGCGGATACTGAGAAAGAGCAGCACTCTCCAACTTCGGTATTTCTCTGGACGCACATTACGCACACTGGTGCTCCTTCATGTGTATTGTTCATGCTCTTGCTGTCACGGTCATGATTAGTACTACAAGTAGTGATAGCACGAGTGCTATTACTATGAAGACAACCACTGCTAAGATTATGGCTGCTGCTGCTGCTGCGGCGGCGATTATTCGTATTATTATTGCTATCACTATTACTGTTACTGTTGCTACTACAAGTACTATTACCGTCCCTATTCCCATTCTTATTCCTTCTGCTACCATTACAACTACCCTTGCTCCTACCACTACGACACTTGTACCATTTTGACTAGTACCCTGAACCCTTAACCCTAAACCCTTTGAATTAGAAGCGCTCAACGAGCTGTCCTTCCAAAGGATGTTGCGCATACCAAGGATGCTAGCCATTCTGGCAGTCGCTCCCAGAGTGTCTCCGCGGCCGCATGGGCGACACAACATGTGGGGATTTCCAAAAGGGATGTGTTTAGGACTTAGGGTTTAGGACTTGGGTTTTGGCTTAGGGTGCAGGGTAGGGTAGGATTCGAGTTCCCAAAACCTCAGTCACATCCTGAAGCTCAGTAGTAAGCCCTACGTGGACAATTACAAGTGGGCCATGCGGCCAGATGTACGCGAACGAGAGTTCCATCTGAGCCGCTTTCTCCCCAGTCATACCCAGGAACCTCTACCTCAGGGCCTGAAACCCTCCTAAACCCTGAAGCCTGAACCTTAAAACCCTAAAGCCCTAAAACGCAAAACATTTTGAGAGACCCGCAGGTGGCTAAGCTGGATGTCCACCAGCCACCCTCTTCACATCAGGCGGATTCATTAGGGTTTAGGGTTGCAAGTGCCCCCCCTGTTTCGTGCCCAGAGTTTGAGCCCTGCGGTCTGCTGCTGTTGCGTCCGGCTGTGGGTTGCTTGGAAACCATTGCTGGGTTGCTGTTAAGGAACTAAAGATACTAGAATAAGGCAACCCTAGTATTTAAGATATACCGTTTAGCTTAAGCTCCTTAGCAGCAACCCAGATTATGAACTACTGTAAGTACTTCAGGACTTTAAGGAGGTTTAACCACAAAATGACGAGGTGGAGTTCTTGTCACCAGCTCTGCCGGAGAAGGAAGCGCATCAAAAGCATGTGCACCTGGAAGCCATGCTCGACTCTGCGATGTTGAGGCTCATAGGGGTGGTTGTCAAAATTATGGTCCCTTTTTGGGTACCCAAAAAGGGACCATAATTTTGACAACCATTCATAGAGGGTTTTCCTATCCCATTAGGGATTCTTTTTACTTTCCAGTGTAGCAAAACCCCAAAGAACGATTTGACGAGAAGTGTAAAGCGGGCTTGCAGGGTTGATGAGGTTCAGTGCTGTAAAGGCGCCATCAGGTTTGCGGCTCTTTTCACCAGACCTCTGAGGGTCTATACCTATTAAGCATGGCTTAATTACCACAAAGCTGTGGGTGATTGGGTTCTAGCTATCCCGAAACACTTAATTATTGGTGTGAAAACCTTACATGCTAATATGTCCCCATAAATCTCTGTACATCTCTATCTATATGGGTAGTTCCCAAAATTAGGGTCCCATTTTGGTACCCTTAAATATAAGGTGCCGTAATACAATATATATATATATACGCAAAAGGGGCCCATAATTTTGAGAACCGCCCATATACATATATCCATATATCCCGAAGGATCCCTATATCAAGGGAATTTTCTGGTTGTTAGGTTTCAGGTTGTTAGGCTCAAGGGAGAAGCATAGGAGAATCCATGGGAGTGGTTCGGGAGTGGCATGTAAGAAAAAGGCTTGGGAGCACCTCGTACAAACTTCGTCAGGAGACTTTGGCTTCAGTAGCAGGGAGGTCTCGGGAGAACATGCATCCCGCAAGACATGTTACTTTCGGGGCAGGTCAGGCGGTTCAGCAAGGCGCAGGCAGGCAGGTTGCCTCGTAAGCGGCGCGTAAGCATCTCGTAAGCAACTCGCAAGCGGCTCGTAGGCGGCTGGTAAGCAGCTCGTAAGCAGCAGGTAAGCTGCAAAGCCAAATCTTACATGGCAGTCTCCATGCAAACTGCAAAACTTATTTGTCCTACCCCCAAAACGGCCCGTCCTCTTACTTGGATTCCAACCTGATTCCTAACAACCTGAACATTCCTTGGACTATATATCCCTAAAAAGCCGTATTAATTCCCAATCTACTGCGGCAACAGGCTTGAGGCTAAATTGGACAAGCTTATGGCCGAAGCTACGCACCTGCCACTTCCAAGGACGCCCCGTGTTATCATGAGTACTGATAACAAGAATAACCATAGTCTTTTCGGTGTAGCTCTTAGCATTGTAATTATTTTTCCTATTATTATTGTTATTGCCATATTATTACTATCATTATTCCATTTAAGTGTTAGTGTCTTAGGGTTTACGGTACCAGGGGTTACGGCAATAGTGCTTGCAAAACAGGTGTTGGGCAATTATTTTAATAGGGTTTACGGTACCAGGGGTTACGGCAATAGTGCTTGCAAAACAGGTGTTGGGCAATTATTTTAATAGAAGGTACTTGGACCCTGAGGGTCCCTCAAATGTAGAATCAGTTTAAGCGCTTTAGGCTTCAGGCAGAGTTCTCATCAGGTGCAAGTCTAGGAGCCGATGCGGGGAGCAGCTTGGTATCCAGAAACCCTAAACATTAATCCCAAACCCTAGACCCCAAACCTTAAATCCCAACCCTAAACCTCAAACCCTACACCCCAAACCCTAAACCCCAAACTTCAAAGCCTAAACCCTAAACCTCAAACCCTGAACCCCAAACCCTTAGCCGCTCAGGACGCGAGATTCTGTTCGCCATGCAGTCGGGAGTGCAGAAATGGCTGCCTTCGGCATTGAACCTGGACAACTATTACTATCATCGTTATTATTATTGATGTTACTATTATTATTTTGATTGTTATTACTATTAATATTATTGATATTGTTATTCTTGTTATGATTATTCTTACCGTTATTACTGGTATTTTTGTTGTTACTATTTCTATTATTGTGGTTACTAGTCTTATCATTGTTAATTGTTGTTTGTATTATTATTATTATTCTTAATTACTGTTGCTATTACTGTTGTTCTTATTACTACTAGATTGATATTGTTTTCCGTCTGGACACCGAAGCCAAGTTTGGTAAACCAGTGCTTTTCGCGTGGTCCTTCCGACAGCCTGAACCGTCCCTGAAAGCCAAGTGATCCCAGGACCGTGCGCACCGGAAGCACGGCAAGAAAATGCTTCACCCTGAGGCATTCCGAAGCATGTACATGAATCACGGCCGGCAAATCTCCATGCTGGACCTTGCAGTCACACGCGTGGTCACGGCAGCTGGGTGTTTTCAGCATAGTGAAAGGGAAACATTGATGACAATTCTAGGATGTTTCCTTTCAGAGGCGGCGTGGTTGCTTCGAATACAGCGTAGGTATGTTTCTGGTTATATCCCGTTTTGAACTTGCACTCTGGGGCATGGATCCTTTCAACTTGCAACTAAACCTTAAGCGCGCATTTGCCTGGGGTCCTATAAATCCAGGAAGACGAGAAGTCAACCTGAAGTCCAAATTCTGAGGGCTCATGGATCGTTAGAAGTGGACCAGAGGACTACCTGGACCCCCAAAGTATGTAGAATAATGACTTTTTGGGCTATATTTAGGGGTTTTGGGCCATTTACCTACTTGGGGGGTTTTTGTAGCCCTAAACCCTATACCCTATAGGCATGATAGCCATAGAATCAATCCAGGCTCTGGAACTTGTAACCACACCCCACATTGTAAACCTTTCTTGTGAACTCAATTAGCTACAGGTGGGTAGTACGAACCGGCAACGAGTACGTAGAGCGCATGGGGATATAGGTAATAGGGGAATCAGAGCCTGAAGCCAAGCCCAATAGTAGTGGTCATTTTCTTTTGATTGTTTAATATATTCGTTTTGTAGTACTTACATACCACTATGTAATCAGAAATGAATTCTAAGTACCAATCCGAGGACGAGGCCGGACCCAATGGGGGTCAGCGCAGAAGGACAGGGTTCCGTGCACGACCCCCATAAACATAGGTAAGGTTTAGTCTAGGAGAAAGAACATGTTGCATAGGCATTATCTAGGAATTGTATTCCCTTACTCCCTACAAACCACCAGTAGGATAGACATGACTTTGGAAGGTATTGTGGAGCCCTTTCACCAACCAAAAGGTGAGTTGGCAGTTTCCAAAAAAAGGAGGCCTGAAGTTAGACACCAAACTATGAGAAACATATGAGTACCTTTAGATGGTTTGGACCCACCCTCTCCCTAATTTTGGGAAACCTGAATCTTTCAAACTGCAAGAACGGCAAACAAAGGGCACTCCCTACACCTTAAATCCGGAACCCAAAACCCAAAATTGAAAACTGTAAACCCTAAACTCTAAATAGTAGTTTCTAAATTCTTTTCTATTGTCCCTATATAACCCCATAGTATACCCCTATATGCCCTTATTCCCAACGAGTCCTGAAGGAGCCGGCTTGGGCTCCAGGGAGAACATGGTGATGATTTGGGTCCCAACGGCGGCTACCGAAGAAGAAGCCGCACCTGGACCAGGGTCTAGGGTTGAGGGGCTTAGGGTTTTAGGGTTTAGGGTGTAGGGTTTGGGGTTTAGGGTTTAGGGTTTAGTCAACAAAATTGTCTACAGTAGAACTTACAGTAGACTATCGTAAAGCCCTTAATACCTCTTCTGGGTTATAAGAGCCGATATAATCTACTGTAAATTCTACTGTAGTTGTTCCCATGGATTAGGGGTTTAGCGGGGTTAGCCCTCCAGTCACACGTAAATGAGAACAAGCAGGCTTTTTCTGAGCTCAGGGGCCGGGATAATAACGCTCGTGTGACCAGAGCATACGGTCTGCCAGAGCATCCATGCTGGCTAAGGTAGCAGCGTTCGTGTGACAAGAACATACGATTTCCCCGGTGCATCCATGCTGGCCAAGAAACTAACATTCGTGTGACCAGAGCATACGGTTTCCCTGAGCATCCCTGCTGGCCAAGATAGCGACGTTCATGTGACCAAAGCATACGGACCTCTGGTTTCTAACTTTCAGTGGCATCAAATCGTAGTGCGGAATTTCGCCTATTTCATCCAATTCTAGCGTACCTGCAACCACACAACAGCTCCCGTGCTGGCAGGAATAGCATTTCTTGCACTTGCAGTAAAATCAGCTTCTCTCGCACTTCTGCTACCAAAAGAGGCAGGGCTCCAAACTTCAGAGTTTCGAGTCCCCTAAGTTGCACGCTCCTGGTTCGAGGCTTCCAAAACACTGGCAGGTGTGGCAGAAATAGAACGTTGCACTCGCGCATGTGTCTCGTGTGGGAGGCTTTATGCGCGGTCGGAACGTTTAGGGCCTAGGGGTTTGGGGGACAATCTCAATTTGTTGGACTCATTGTCGGATTCCGGGCTGAATGGCAACCGGCTGAATCCAAAACGAGCTCCAATTACTGGAGTGCACTCCGGATGACTTACTGGGGGTTCGTAGGGAATAAGGGAAAATGATATAGGGACTATATGGGCACTACCGTATCTAGGGCTCATATTCCCTCATTCCCTGCTAACCACCAGTCAGATGAGGTACCCACGGAGACAATGCCAATCCCATGTCTTTTTTGAGGCAGTTTCTGGATCATGTTTGGGCATGGCTTTCATTTCTTGACCAAGCTAACTTTTAATTAAAGCCTGGCAGAAGAAACTTGCGTTTTCAAATCCGATCAACCCTGGCCCCGTCCAACCAGTGCTCAGGACCCGAGACCCCAAACTCTAAACCCGAAAAAAATGAGAATTCAAACAATACTAATAACCATAATAACGATAACAATAATAACAATAATAAAGATAATAACAATAATAATAATAGTAATAACAATAATAATAACAATAATGACAACAATAGCTCAGGAACCCTAAACCCTAAAACCCTAAACCCTATAACCCTAACCCCTAAACCGCCAACCCTAAACCCTAACCCCTAAACCCCTAAACCCTAAACCCCTAAACCCCTAAACCCTAAACCCCTAAACCCTAAACCCTAAACTTGCTCAGGTTTAGTCCATTTGGAAGCGAAGTTGGCAATAAGCCGGATGGCTTGAAGCCAGCCTCACCGAATCCCAATGCGTTCCTGGGTTGCTGTTAAGGAACTTAATTTAAGGGTTTAGGGTTTAGGGTTTAGGGTTACTATTTAAGGGTTTAGGGTATATTGTCCCCCTATAATGGAGAATCAAATGGAAAAGAAAATGGAAAATGAAATGGAAACTGGGGGAATACAGGGATTAAGGAACTTAAATGAAGTTACTATATTGGGGAAACCCTATTATTTACTATATATACCCATTATGGAAACTTAATTTAAGTTCCCTAACAGCAACCCAGGTTAGTGATGGACATCTGAGCGCCGCGGTTTTTTTCCCAGTCGTGTTAGGGTTTTTCGGATTTTACGGTGTTTGACTAAGCTCGAAAAGGGCTTGGGGGTTTTTTGTTTGGATTGTTATAACTTTTTGCGCGAGGAATGCCATGTCCCCCCCTGCTTGTTGCCTGGGGTGTTTGGTGCAGGGGATCGGACGCAAGGGATGGTAGTTTCCCAAAATAAGGGGACTTCCACTGTACACCCCAAAATATTATAATCCTTACTATTGGGACCCCTAAAAAGGTGCCCCTAATCTTGGGAAACTACCGGATCAAGGGGAGGTCGCTCACGGTGTTTGAATTGGCTGATGTGTTTGAATCGGTTTCACCTCTTTCACGCCGGCAGGGCTTCGAGATCTGACATGGGGGTTTCCCAAAAAGCACGGAAATGATGAAGATAATCTTTTGAGGTTTATACTGGGATTCCCCTACTTCTGGAAATCACCAGACGTAGTGCGTGCACCTCCAGAAAATTATATTGAATATTCCTTGTCGAAATTAGGATTGGTTAAACCGCGCGTTGAGTCTTGAAATTAAAATCGTAACCAACCTCGGAAACTTGAACATGATCTGCCCGAGAAATCGCTGGATCAACACTGGATCAATATCAGGGATCCTTTATACGTTTGGGGGTATGGGTTTCCATATATTTGTATTCAAAGGATATTTTTTCTAGGATAATATGGACTAAGAATATTTGAAATGACTCTTGAGATATTACATGAACAAATAGGCAGCATATATTTTCTTTTAGACGAACGAAAAATTTTCAAGAAATCGTATTTCAATTTCATGATCTAAGATGGAATCATGACTTACGATTTGAGATATCTCGAACTCTACAATATAGAATTGATGAATCAAAATGAGATAATATTATTCTTCATCTTATATATTTATATAGATTGATATTTCTTATAAATTGAAATTTAGTATTTTACGTAAAAGGTGAATAAGATAAATTGGATTTCTTGAACGAATTTGGATTGAAATTTTTAGTTGGATTCATGTCGTCCCCAAAGGATTTTTCCTATAATTCTATGAGATAAGTTTCGACGTAATATCTAAAAATGATCGGAGGATCGTAAATATCTTCGCAAAATGGTGCGAATATTTGGGGTTATATCGTTCGTATGGGAATTAGCTTTTCTAGCTCTATTTAGATGTTTCTTGCGGGATCTTAGGGGCTTTGAAATTTCTAAGCTGCTAGGGTCTTTCGGACAAGGCAGAAATTCTAAAATCTCTGAAATTTGCAGCGTGGAGGGGGGGGAATTGGTTCTTTGTGCAACCCCGTCTCTGCATCTCTTCGTTTTATTTATTTCTTTCGCCGATTATCTGCGCGGCGGCTCGGCCTATACGCATAGGTCATTTTCTCTAAATTCTTGGAGCTCTTATATATCTGATGAACAATTAGCCATGCCGCTGATCTATCAATCTCTCTAGATTTCGGTCCATGGTTCTGATGGTCTGGCGCTCTGTCATTCTGATCGTTTATCGATTTGTAATTTATCTTTATCTATCAATTTGTCGGTTTGATCGTGTAATTTCTGTCAAATTTATCGGTTTCCCATGTTGTCGATCTAATGTTCTCTTCTATTTGTCGGATTGATCTGTCAATCGGTCATTTATCCAGCTCCGAAATTTGGGTCTGGGGCCGAAGGAGGACATTTGTTCGGCGCTGAAGGCTTTGGATATTGATTAAATTTTCTTTGCATATGATATAGAATATCAATTATTTAATTCGGCATATCAATAGAAGATTCATTTAATCAAATCCGTATAAAAATTCTAAATATTTATTAGATATCTAGATATTGAATGATAGAAGAACTTGATGATATATATATATATTGAATAGATATAGAAAAATTCTCTCTTTAATATTAGTAAATGATTTCTAGAAATTGAATTTGATAGATTATGAATTTTCGTCATGATTCTATTTGGGTCGTTATTATAATAAATTAAGTTGGTATTGATAAATTGATTATGAACAGATAGATAATTCCATTGCGGCCGCGTGCGACGATTGCGAAAAAGTACACGCGAGTACGCCCGAGTACGCCCGAGTACGCCCGAGTACGCCCGAGTACGCCCGAGTACGCCCGAGTACGCCCGAGTACGCCCGAGTACGCCCGAGTACGCCCGAGTACGCCCGAGTACGCC
>CAJNIZ010045294.1:0-12118 GCA_905231905.1 Symbiodinium pilosum | reverse complement strand
CAAGCCACAGGAGGAACCACCAAGAGCCTGTATGTCCTACTTGCTTGTAGATGTCAGAAGGCACGGACAGCGTGGCAATGATGGGTCACGGCTACCCTTCGGTATAGATGCCGCTGATGTGTTGCTGTGTACACTGAAATTTCTCCAGGGTTGCTGCTTTGAGAAATGGATGGGCTTTACACCTGAAGAACCCAATGGCATAACATCGCTCAATGCTTGTTTGCAAGCAGCTCAGTGATGTCTGGGCTTGGAGGGCCCAAGCATTGTAAAGGGATGGGAGCATGACACAGACTAAGGCGACGCACGGATTGTCAGTCTATTCTCGATACTGCCAAACAAACTCCTGTAAAGCGATCGGAACATTAAGAGCGGCGCCCCCTACATCGGCGCCCACTGTCAGCAATAAGGAGTTTTGATCGATGCTTGTTTGATAGCATCAATGCATTCTGCTGGCTGACAGTCGAGAGCAACCCACGGTGTAGCGGCAAGTGGGGATGCTATTCAGATCAGTTTGGATTGCTCACAAGCATTCAGCATGCATCAGCCAGGCATAATTGCATTCCTCTGGAGGGCGCAAGCCATTTCTTGCGCATGCCTGACACTGAAACACAGTGTCCCTCCCAGGCATTTATGGGAATATGGTTGGGGGGCTGGTGTGTGGAAGGCCGCTCTGTTGCGCAGCTCGACACAGGTGTTTCTGAAATCATGCCAGGGCTGTAATTATGTTTTTTGGATGGTGCCAGTATGCCAGGAACTGCATATCAAAGTCGGGACTTTGTCTTGGAAGCGGAGGCAGCGGTGCAATCTCCCGAACGACAGAAGGACCAGCCAAGCTTGCGTCTTCAGGTCGCTCAGATAAATTTCAGGCAGCCGCTAATTTCGCAGCTTGCTTCATGTCGACTGCAGTTGGAGGGGTGAGAGGGCTAGATTTCGGGTCTCAATCCAATTAGCCATGCCGATCATCTTGCTCTTGCCAGCTGCGTGGATGTCCTGTTGTGCGAAGCTTGAGCCCAATGCGGCCGTGGCTACTTTCCTCACTCTCACTTCATGGCCAGCAACACACTGTTGATTCTAGCCTGGTCCAGCAGGCCCCGTGCTCAGAGAAGTGTCTGTGGCTTCATAGGGCCAAAGCAAGTCAAAAAGCCTTCTGTCAAGGCAGGGTGCGGTAGCAATACAGACTGGAAGTCATGTTGTTTCGCTGACCAGTAGTGACACTGCTTGTTCACGCCTTCTGAGCCAGCAGCAGCCAGCCGCAGTAGGCCATGGAGATTGCCTTTGGATTTTTCCCATGGCAGGCTGCGAGGGAGTGCTGTCCCGCCCTTTCTGGCCGCCCTCTGCAATTTGTTGGCCAATCTCCAAATTTCGGTGTGGCCATGGCATGCCGCATGGTGGCATTTCCATAAGGCAGGAAGCCAGGCTGGCACTGAGCATTTGGTGCACCAAAAGCACAGCATGAGGGCGTTCGGACCATGGTTATTCTAGCTTTGATGGCCAGGTTGCAGTCTTTGTTCGACCCAAAGATGACGAAGTGGATGAGCAGACCATTTCCGCTCCTCGTCTTGACCAAAGAGGAGGTCCGACGTGCAGCAAGCGGCTCTGCTGTTTGACCAGCCAACGCCAAGGGTTGCTAGAAAGCCAGCAGGTCCCGGGATATTCCTGAACTTCTCAGGCCCTTCGACTGTGCATCGTTCGGCACGTCTTGCGCAGCAAGCACCCAACTGAACCCACGGCACCAGTCATTTAACGCGCAGGTCGGGCACTGCGCCGATAATGGCCGCATGCACCCTCAAACGCTTCTATGTACTGGGGAGTCCCGGAACGTAAAGCCAAGGGTTTCCTAGGAAAAAATGTTAGGCTTGGATGCAAACCCTAAACCCTAAACCCTGAACCCGAAACCCTAAACCCTAAACCCGAAACCCTAAACCTGAAACCCTAAACCCGAAACCCTAAACCTGAACCCCGAAATCTGACACCCAAATCAATGCAGTACGGGTCTCTGCTTTGGGATCTTCTGGGGCTGGTAATCCAACGTGAGCCATCAGTGCGTTTTCCGGGTTCTGTCCATCTTCGGAAGAGCTCAGCTGCTTGCTCCCGGTCACAGACCACTATGGGCTATTAGACCTTAAGGGTCCCTTAATCTACCCTTATTCGGGTTCTAATAGGGACTTTTAGGGTCTAATAGCCCATAGTGGGAATAAAAGCCTTCTGTCGCTGCTCATCCTCAGGCCCGAGCAAGGAGCCAGGCAGCAAGCCAGATCTGTAAGCTTACAGTCCCCCTTAAGTAGATAGAATATGGCTTTGGGGATATTATAATAAGATCCCCATATACCCCATATTCTATCTACTTAAGGGGGACTATAGGTGTGCAGGTGTCTGCCGGGCTTGGTTTCTGTTGGTAGAATTACCCACGCAGTTTGCTTGAGTTGTACTTTGTGTCGCTCTTTCTGTAATGTGGGACGTATCCCCGCAAAACCGAGGCCGGGTCCTTGTTGAAGTCAGCAAACGCCCAGCGAGAAATGGGGGTTTCCCAAAAGAGAGGGTACCGTTTTAGGGGTCCCTATAATTATAAGGATTATGGTATTTTGGGGGTCTATATTGGGGTCCCCCCATTTTGGGAAACTACCAAATGTCTAGAAGCTTAGGCACCTTGTCGTTGAGCAACATGTGCGTATACCACTGCCAGTCCTATGCCACGTGGAAGTGCTGCTGGGTTGTGTCTACCTCATCTCCAGCGCCCCAGTTGGCCACCAGCTTGCTGCTGCAGACCCCTTGCATGCCGTGCCCTTAACAACATTTTTTCCAGACTCTCAGAGAAAATCCGGTTTTTGCTAGTCCCACCTGGCCGATGCATCTGACCCCACAAGCACAGGCACCGCAGGCGCTCAAATCAGATTGCTCAATGACGTGCAGGCGTGATGCATTCAATGATTAACAAGCTAGGGTACGAGAGTAGCCGCCAGCTGATGGCTGTGCGACTGTACTCGCTGTGGATTCGACTGCTTTCATTTGCTCGCTCCACTGACTCACACGTCTCACGCCATCATGCAGGCAGGGGCGCCTTTAGTTGTGAAATGCTTCAGCCCTTCTCCAGCAGATCCTAAAGCCTTGTACCTAAGCTGATTTTGAAGGCAGGTTGCCCAAGCAGCGGCAGGGCCTGGGCAGCAGGTTTCGGAGGTGTCAAGGCTGCCCGCCTCTGGTGTGGAGGAATCCCGACCTCGCCTCCGCCCTTGCTGGGGCCCCAGCGCCTGCTGGTGTTTTGTGATGTCATGACGCCAAAGCAACCAGAGCAGCAAAAGAAATTGGTGACTGGAATTCCAAAGCCATGGAGACGCAAGGTAGGGTTGGCGCTGCTGCAGGTGTTGATTCTGAGATTGTACAGGCTTCTCTGTAGTCAGCCGAGACTTGATGAGGCGCTGTCAAGCGCAGCGAACCTTAGAAACACGCTCTATTGCAGGTCTAGGGTTTAGGGTTGGGTTATATTGGGAGAATGGAAAAGAAAATGGAAACTACAGAGAATTATAGGGGTTATAGGGATTATATAGGGTATCGTATATTAGCACGCGGAGCAAGTGACTCTTTCAGGAACTATATCTGGTTGGCCTGCAGGAAGGAAGAAAGGCCAGCCAAGGACCTGTTTGTGGAAAAACCCAGAACCCTAAGTAGCAGTTTCCATCTTCTTTTCCGTTATACCTATCTTACCCTATAGCCCAAAGCCCTAAATGGTAGTTTCCATTTTCTTTTCCATTATCCCTAGATAAGCCTAGAGCACTCCCCAATATACCCCTGTATAACCAACTGGCAACCTAGGCCTGCAACACTCCAGGAACTATTCTGGGTTGCCGTTAAGGAATTTAAATTAAGTTCCCATAATGGGAAGATATAGTAAATAATAGCCTTTCCCCAATATAGCAACTTAAATTAAGTTCCTTCACGGCAACCCAGGTATTGCATGCCGATTCACACCGTCTTTCGGAGGCATGCTAACACAAACGTGAGGACTCGACGTCGGGATCCAGCAATTCAGAAGATGCCAAGGGTCTGATCCCCCCCAAAACCCTAAGCCCTAAAGGTGAAGTAAAACAGCTCCCCATAGCAGTGGTACGGCCAGGCAGCAGGTCCCTTCGCAGGTGTCAGGGTTAGGAGCTCAACCTTGCCTCCACAGAAGCTTTGCCGCGGTCCCCCTCACTGGCGCATAGCTCTAGGGCGAGGCTGTGTGTTGCGGGCCTCGCAGTCTTCAACATGGATGCATCAGGAGCTGGCGCCGGCTGCATGACAGCCAGGGCGAAGACCGGACGTGACATCCAAGCTGAAGGCCTCCAGCCAGTGCCCCCAACTGCCTACATAAATGTCCGGACGCAACGAAGGCGGTTCTGCCGCTTCTTCCTGCCGCCTTCCACATGGTGAAGGACTGATTCAGGCCAGGCTAACGAAAGTCATTAGGTCCAAGTGTGTTAGATGTGCTCGCTGCTTAAGCCGAGTAGGAATGTGTCAGGGGCCCTTGGCATTCTGCGAACCAGCATTTTGTTCAAGCTCCACATGCACCTTGGCACATGTTTGTTGGTGGAAAACTGCGAGACCCTGAGTGCAGGGAGGCATCAGATCATGCAATCGCAACAACAACAAGTGCTCACAGGCCTTAGAGTGCCTTTGCAGGTGCCAAGGCAGTTCCGTCGCGGAAGTGGCACGTCCTTCCTTGATCAGGCTCAATTGCGATCTCGCCACGCGCCAGTCTTCACTGACTGCTGCCAGTACGCTGACTAGCTTGGCTACAGATTTCATTAGAACACGCGGCATTAGTTACAGCACCAGCATGCGCCAGTTGACAGCTCGTGCATCATGTGGCTGCTGCCTGACTTCACCAGTCCCCTAGGAGGATCGTGCAAAGGGGTCATGGCATATGGCTGCGTGCGAAGTTTCCACTAGGCCCTCTGGGGGAACTTCGTCCAGGCTCCGTCGATAATTGCCTTCATAATCTTGATGTTCCTTAGCGGACGACTATGATAGCTATGGTTCACGAATGCATGGCTCTTCGCCTAAGTTTGCCTCGGCCATTTGCGTTCTCCAGGGTTCGTCGAAACCATCCTGGGCGACAGCTAGTGAGCATTCCACCCAGCGAGGGGGTCTGAGAAACTCACTCCAGTGGTGTAGTCTCTTACATTCCTACGGCATAGACTCGCGGTATGGATAGGGGTGTTGGGAATGAGTTTCCCCAAAACCTGCAACCACGAGCCTTCCGCTTGGGCACCTGCGCGAAATCTATGCGACATTTGCATCCAGATGTCCTTATGAGGACAACCTGCGGATGATGACACGACAGGGGTGATGATGGCTTAGACCAGATAATGCCAACTTCTCTGCATAAGTGTTGCCAGGATGCCAGCATCTTTGGTTGATCTTCCGCTTTCTGAAGACAATGGATCCTTCTGTGGGGCAAAGATTGCATGGCATCTCACGTCTCGAGTGCACATGCAAGGCTGTCTCACGACAGACAACCTGGAATCTGAAGTCACTGCGCCGGAGGCGACGCAGAAAACCGCGATTGGGCAGCTGCCAGCCTCGTGCGCTCCTGTACAGCGGTCTCGAAGTTAAAGCTGGGATTTGGGTAAGGAGTGGCAAGACCGGAGAGGATATGCTGGTTTTACTTGGCTGGACTGGTGTTGCTCAGCTGTCATCTGCGAACTGGTCTTGCAAACGGGAATGAGAACGGCGCTTTGCCTTCAGATCTTCACTCGTTGGATGGATGAAGCATTCTAGTGGCATGGCCAGAAAAAGGCTGGCACGATCCGCAAACGGTCGTGTGTTCTGTTGCAAAGCTCAACATGTAGCCGCAGCCTTCCTTTTGCCGTGCCGTAGCTCCCGTTGCCGAGATGCTGCAGCCAATCTGCAGACAGCGATCTACGTGCGTTCAGCATGTCATGCGGGCTGAGTACATTAGCCGCCTAGATTGAAGAGAGACGCGCTGTCGCTTGTGTGACGTTCAAAAGCAAAAGACGCCGAACAGGCCATTCCTAATATGATATAGCATAACACTATTATATAATATAACATGATATGATATATATATATATACGTAAATAGAGAGAGACTGTCCGTGACTTGGGTTGGAAGTCTCCAAGGTTTCAGGACCGTGCACGCAGGAGCCATGAAGAGTCGAGTCATACACAAGAGGTTCCATACCCATATTTCTCGAAAAAAGAATTAGAACCCAAAAGCTAATGTGGGGATAAAACATGAAGAATGAGGCATGCTAGTGCATGTATATGTCTGTTGATAAATACACACATTGCTTTTATACTGTTCATGGGCATGCTCACTCTTCTTTCAACCCTTCATATCTGTACTTCTTGGTGTGAAGCGCATGACACAAGAAAAAAAACGGATTTCTCACATATGGACGTCTCCCACGGACCGTTTTCAAAACAAAATTTGGAAAGGGTACCCCTCATTTTGCAATTGTTATCTTCTTAAAGGCCCTCATGAGCTGACAACCCCCCCCACCCATGCCATGTTGCAAACCAACTTTGAATTTGTAAGGCCTTCAAAGACCCCCCAATTTTAGTATGATAGGGAAGGGGTGAGGCCACCGTCAGAACTTAAAGGGGGATCCCGTAGCTTTTTTTGCGTACCTGCTTTCCCCAAAGATTTTCAAGTGAGTGTCTCCGATAGCAGAAAATGGAGCGAGGAGGCCAGATTTGCGTTGGAACGCAGTTGTCAGTTTCAGGTTTCAGTTTCGGATGTTGATAATCGAGCGCGAGTCTTAGGTATTCAGGCTCAGATCAGTGGAGAGCCATTGTGTCCCATGTCCTTAGTCACGACAAGACCAAGGGGAGATTTCTGCAGCCCAGCAGCCGCCAGGGCTCAGGTTGGCCAGTTTACACTATAGTATATTGGGGTTATATTGGGTATAATGGAAAAGAAAATGGAAACTACTATAGTGTATTGGGGTTATGTTGGTATAATGGAAAAGAAAATGTTCTGTAGTTGCAATGCTCCAAGCTGAAGACAACATATGTACTATAGTCTAAACTCCTTAATGGGGGGTTATATAGTGGGTTATATAGGGGATTATATAGGGGAGTAGTATAGGGGTTATTAAGGGGGATACTAGGAGTTTAGACAATGGCTCATGTGTAGTTCTGCTTGACGCTGTAGGTAGTACCCATTTCAGTTTTGGAATCTCAGCCCTGTTTGTTTTGGCAGTACGAAGCCTGGTAGATCCCTGTCGCAGTGCCACGTGATTCAAGCCTCTGATGGCGCACCTAGGCGACCTCAAGGCTCGACTGTAAGTGTCCAACTGCTCATTGCAGATTGGGTTTCCTGCGTCATGGGCTCCCTAAAGTAAAGATAATAAGACAGATTTTTTGGCACGTTTATGGGAATGGTTGTTGATCATGCTGAGGCAAGTGCTCATAAGGATCGAGAAGAACATTTTCTTTTGTATTATACCAATATAACCCCAATACACTCTAGTAGTTTCCATTTTCTTTTCCATTATACCAGTATAACCCCAATACACTATAGTGCACGAGTCGTCGGGGCAACTTTGTCTGATCAACCAAGTGTGTTCATGTTTATCATGCTACTTGTAGTTTCTGTCAATGGAGAGGATGAGAACAACAAGACACCAGCGCAATAAGTAGTGATCCGGTTGACTCAGTGTTGGGTCTTTTTCTGACCCTGCCTAAAAAATCGCAATGTAGTATACAGGGGGCCCTGATCTTAAGAATCATAGCTTCTATCTGCTGAGGCGTTCAAAGGCCCGGATGGCGTCATCAGGTACGTCGTTCCGGTGGAGGCCATCATCCATGTGAAGATGACATTGCTCTTGCTGGTCCCCCCTTCCTGTCTGAGATCATCCATACTCCATGTTTTGAATTAGGTCTTTCTGCCGTAGTCTGCATTGGAACAAACATTGCAAGGTTCTGTTTGGGTGTTGTTTTCATTTAAGCGGACTGTTGACACTTGTGCTGGGAGGAGCAATCGCTGCAGGAGGAGGAGGCCGTGGCCCAAGGGCATTCACATGCAGCATCTTGTGCTAGTACTAGTGCTCAGGCTACCTTCGCATATCTTTCGTATCTCTTCTACTGCTACACATATGGCTGTGTTAAAACAATAGCATCAGCTACTGCATTGTTGAGTCTTCCAGGACGTCGTTGCAATTACGTTTACCGATCCAATTGAAGTCAACTTCAGCCTCGCAATTTGACCCACATGATGTAGTTTCCATTTTCTTTTCCATTATACCCAATATAGCCCCAATATACTATAGTAGTTTCGATTTTCTTTTCCATTATACCCAATATAGCCCCAATATACTATAGTAGTTTCCATTTTCTTTTCCATTGTACCCAATATAGCCCCAATATACTATAGTAGTTTCCATTTTCTTTTCCATTATCCCCAATATAGCCCCAATATAATACTATAGCAGTTTCGATTTTCTTTTCCATTATACCCAATATAGCGCCAATATACCATAGTAGTTTCCATTTTCTTTTCCATTGTACCCAATATAGCCCCAATATACTATAGTAGTTTCCATTTTCTTTTCCATTATACCCATATAACCCCAATATACCCTAAACCTTAAACCCTAAACCCTCAACCCCCCAATAATGATGTAAGGAACCTTGGTGGTAGATGAGCCTATCACTGCATGGAGGGGGATTTCAGCTCCATTTTATTTTGGGCTATAGTCTAAACTCCTTGAAGGGGGGTTATATAGGGAATTATGTAGGGGAGCTATTCTGGGGGTTATTAAGGGGGATACTAGGAGTTTAGACTATAGCTCATCTGAGGCAACTGTTGCATGTTGAGCCAGATTTCCAAGTGATCTTCTGATCCAAGCAAATATTAGCATGAAAGTTGTTGTTGTTGCTATAGCTGCTATGAAACCCTAAACCCTAAACCCTATACCCAGATTGTACGCCGTTGGAAGGGAATGTCGCGGGTGGCGGCTCAAGCGTGCCTAGCTGCGGCGGCAAAGCTCTCAACTCAGCATCGCATACCCTAGACCCTAAATAGTGGTTTCCATTTTGTTTTCCACTATCCTTATATTATCCCATATTCTATCTGCTTAAGGGGACCATGCAAAATTCCGGTGCAGCTTCATCTCTGAAATTCAACATTTTTGCATGCAGTGTTCTGGAAAGCGTGTTCCTGCACCCGAAATAGCAGCAGTCATATTCCTCCAGGTGCCGTAGAGGCATCAGGATTGGGGATCTCGCCATATTCTCTCGCTACACTGGATGAAAACGGAACACTTGACATTGTTGCGGTTGTAGTTGGAAGGATGTGTCCATTGGGAAGTGGCTTGTTCAAGACATGTGGCCGAGCATAGGCATCAGTGCTGAGATGCAGACTTGACTGCTTGCTGAGCTTCTGGAGACCATGTTGTGTTGTGGTTGTTCATGATTGCACTTTCAGGGGCTTAGCAGGGAGCAAGGCAAAATAATTCGTATACAGTCCCTATATAGTATACTCCCTACTAACCTCCAGTAAGTCAAGGTTCGCATTACCAGCATCGGTGGAGGCACGCGGACACTCAGCCTGCGCATCGTCCAGATGGGGATATTCCGGCAAGACATCGCTTCCAATGTTGTTGCATTTCCAGACTATGCTCTCATTTTGTGATATTGTGTGACAAGATGGGAGAGCTGTCTGGAGGCGGAGCAGCCATCGGGGCCGTGTGCAAGGCTCGTCTCATGGGAGCTGGATCTGGATCCAGGTATATGCTGCTTGTTAGATGGTATTGTCCGACCTCGGTGTAGTGAAGTTTTACTGACCAATTTCGAACAGCTTCTAGCCCTGACCTTTACCTGCGGTCCGTGAACTTCTCTGCTATGCCTTGGAAAACATGTAAGCACCCGATGGAAGACCTTGACCCCTCCGTGTTGCAGTTCTGCTGTTGTTACCGTTGCTTCGTTATCATGTCTGTCATTGCTGTCATCACTGTTAACTGTGGACTCTAAGCCACCTAAATCCCTTGTAAGGCCCATCATAACTGACAAGTACTCCCCATCATGGCGCGAAATGCTTTGATAATGGCTAATCCCCTCCCCCAATATTAGCCCCCTCCCACCCTCTACTCTACGTGGTATATTAAAATATATTGGGGTTGCGTTGATGAGAACCAGGGGTTCATGGTTCGGGCCCTGGAGGGTTCATGGAAAACTCATCATGTGCCTATGAGCCAGAATAAACTGAACTCCTTAAAAGGAAGTTATATAGGGGAGTTTTTTGGAGACTGCTAGAGGGGTATGTAGGGATTATTCAGAAGGGATACGAGGAGTTTAGACTATAGTACATATGCACTTCATCGGTCCTGTGTTTCGTCATATTTGCTTAGTCATCTCCTGCTGCAATAAATTTTGGGTATAAGGGTTTAGGGTTCAGGGTTTGGGGTTCCCTTGACTGCACTCTTGCTTTTCATGTAGATTCTCATCATCATGATCTTTTTTGGCCTATCTAATATGCCTTTCTCCATTCATGCATGGAGCAACCGCCGCCGTGCTTTGTGAAGCTGAAAAGCCAATTAGGCCTGGACACCTAGACGTGGTACCTTCCTTTGACCCAGCCCTAGACTCTCAAGTCTGAAGAGTACACACTAAACCCTGTAGCTTGCGTCGTTCCCCCTTACAGTAAGAGCCCTCAAAGGGTTTTTTTTATGTAAGGGGTTTTTATAGCTCCTATTACCTTGCGTGGTCATTGGTACTGTAAGGCAGAACTACCCAACCGGTGCTCTAAACCTTAAACCCTAAGCCGTAAAGCCTAAACCATACACCTTTATCCCTTAAACCTAAGCCCTGGTAAGTACTCTGAAGTTGAACCTGCTGCCGGAGGCTGACACTGGAGACCAAGTTGAGTGCTGTGCCTATCCCTCAGCAAGTTCCGAAGTCCCTGTTTCGATGCTTGCGCTAGGGTCTCGATTTCAGGTTCTGGGCTCTCATGTTTGGTACTGTTATTCGTCTTATTTTTGTATTAGTATTAGTACCTAGTACCATTGGGTTCTAGGGAATTCCAGGGAGTTTGGGACAAGGTGAGCCCCTAAACTTGCGACCATACGCCAAAAATGGTTCAGGATTTCGGGGCTCACCGCGCAAGTTTGAGGATATTTGAGGCGTAGGATGAGGGTTTAGGGTTTAAGGTTTTTGGGTTTAGGGTTTAGGGTTTGCAGGTTTAGGGTTTACGGCTTTAGGTTTTTCGAGTTTAGGGCTGGGAATGTGGGGTACTGATGCTTTGGGTGCTGCCGCGACATCACCCAATAATCCTTCAAGGTATCCAAACATCCACTCCTCCTTGTCGTTTACGGGTTTAAGGTTTAGGACTAAAGCATCCCAAAATGACCTTGTGTTTTACGGAGTCATGTTTCATCCCTCTATGTGGGGATTTGGGTGGTAGTCCTAGCACAGTTGAGTTTCACGAAACGCTGTGGGGGCCTAGCCGGGAGCGTCCAAGTCCGTTGATGTTCTTGGCATGCTAAATCCAACAACTAAACCCTAAACCCTAAACCCCTAAACCCTAAACCCTAGAACCTAAAGCCTAAAACCCTAAACTCAACGACTTCCAGCCGTAACTCCTACAGTCCTACTCCCAAAAGGCCTGAAGTCCTAAGAGCCTTGGAGTCTCGAATCCTTTGCTCAAAAAACGCGAAGAATGTATACTCTGAATTCGGAACACTCCAGCCTAGGCCTGAAAAGTCAGCCGTGAGGCACAGCGCTTGGTTGCAGAGTTCAGGGTTTTGGGTGTAGGGCTTAGGGTCTGGGAAAAGGGAAAAATTTGGGGTTTTGGGGTTTAGGGTCTTTTCAGTTTAGGGGTTAGGGACTGGGAAAAGGAAAAGCTTAGGTTTCGGGGCTTTCGGGTTCTCAGGTTGAAGTTGCCCTTCATGAGAGAAAGAATCAAAACTCCTTAAAGGGGGTAATGGAAGGGATTATAAGGAATATATAGGAGCTATAGGGATTATATAGGGTTTAGGATTTAGGGTCTCAACTCCTTAAAAGAGGGTTAGATAGGGGATTACATAGGGGGACTGCTATAGGGGGGTTATCAAGGGGGGGATACTAGGAGTTTAGACTATAGCTCATATAACCCCAGCATAGTAGCTTCCATTTTCGTTTCC
>CAJNIZ010045293.1:134633-147972 GCA_905231905.1 Symbiodinium pilosum | reverse complement strand
TGCCCTCCATCTGGTCGAGGATCGCTTGAATGCCCTTCATCTGGTCGAGGCTCGCCTGAATGCCCTCCATCTGGTCGAGGATCGCCTGGATGCCCTCCATCTGGTCGAGGATCGCCTGAATGCCCGACAATGTGCACTTGGGTGTTTTATCCGTTTGCGCAACTTGCCCACACCTGAACTGGAGACACAGGTCCTGCAGTTCCTGTTGTAGGGCTGGTGATTGTTGCGGACATGGGCTCTCCATATTTTCAAGTCCTTGTCGCTAAACGACTCCAAGAAGCCCTTGACGTCCAGCTTCTTTGCCCATTTCACAATCTGCAGGGCCTCAGGCTCCTTTTTCCATCTTGCGACTGCACCCACGATAGCCTCCTTGAATGTTGAAGTCCAAGAAGAGTTCTTGCCCGTGGTGATTTCCAAGGGCAAGACGAAGTCCAGGTTTGTAGCCATGACCCCGCCAACTTCCTCCAAACACATCTGCTCCACGAACGCCGGCCAAGTCTTCCGAAGGGAGTTCCAACAAAGTCCATCCTTGCCCTTGATAGTCTCAAACAGCTTGCGACCCTCCAGGACTGTGAACAAAGGAAAGTCTCTCCGAGCACTCCTCGACGCCTTGGCCACTGTAGACAACCACATATGCTTGGCAACAAGTTGAACATCTCGCTCTCCTCGACAGGGCGGAGCGCCAATGATGCCGGCAATTCTCCCTGTAGCGGCCCCCCATAGGAGCCCCCGATATACACCACCGAGCTTATGCATGTCACAGGACATAGACCTCGTAATGTCAATCTCCAACAGAACGGTCTGGTCCTCCAGCTCCCTTAGGATGGGATCTTCTCCTTTCCCACTGCCAGCATACAAGTGAACCACCCATGGCAAAGTTAGCATTCTTTTTCGCTTTTGCCTTGACACAGGAAAGGCCTTCAAGTAGTCCCAGCCGGAACGAGATGAAAGATCTACACCTTCAGCCAAGCATGCCTTATCCTCGCTGCTGAGCTCTCGAAAAGGTGAGTCCTCTGCTGACAAAGCTTGAAGCTGGGATGTCCGTGAGCCTGTTGCCAAAAAGGAGTCCAAACACTGAGACCAAGTCTTCTCCTGATCCCATGTCCAAATGGCTCTTGCCGTCATTGCCGTAGAGGTCTGAAGGGTCGAAAGCTTCAAGTCCTCCAACTCCTTAATCAGGTCCAAGGCACACGCTTCCCCCACCACCGGACAAGGGCCAACAACTTTAGGACGAATAACCCCATGCTCAGGATGCCTGATTTCAAGCCCTCGCCTTCGGGACCAGGAAACATCACATCCAAGATCCTGAACAAGAGATCCAAGTGGAACAATGGGAGTCGCCGCGTCCCCCTCCTTGGGAGGCCTTGCCAAGAGTGTTCCCGCCTTGTTCTGAGCCAACACTACCTCAGCACCATCCGCCAGTTGGACCTTGACTCGAGTTGACCTCTCAATCTCCTCCTCAGTGGCCGCCCTAAAAGGATGAGAAGCTCCAGAATCCAAGAGACCAGTACGACCATTTGTTGGGCCACATCCATAACCAACCGCCATATTCTCAACCTGGGTGGCCGACAAGGAGATCATCTTGAGCTGCCTCATCTCCTTCAGCATGGCATTAGCTTCTTGGAGAAGCAACTTAACCTCGGCCTCTGGAATCTCGGCTGATGGTCCCGAAGTCGTTGATGCCGGTGGGGTGGAAGTAGCAGCAAGTCCTGGAGGAGCTGGGGGACTCGCCATAGGAGCCACTGCTGGCGCAGGAGCTGCATCCCCAGTGCCATTTCCAGGCATCGTTGTTGCCGCCATCAAAGAGGCCTTTGGAGTAGGCGCCCTAGCCTTCCCAGTTGGGACTTCCATCGCCACGAACCGGACATGCTCCTTGTTGATGTTGAGTGCTGCCACATGTCCAGCATCGTGTGAACGCATGCGACCATGCGCAGGCCCTTCCTTTTGAGCATCCCGGGTCCGAAAGAAAGAAACGGCACGGAGTTGAAGCCTTCCCCTTAGGCTTGGGCTGACCCGTCGGCGACGAACCGGTATCTGAAGCTGCCTTCGCTGGGGCTGGCGGTCCTCCCGGGGCTCCAATAGCCTTCACAAAGGGACCTTTGGAGCTGCTAGCCGTGGATCCTCGATAGGCAACCTGCTCAAACTCCGAGACCAAGGCTTGATGGAGATCCTTAACGCCCTTCTCAGTTGGCCTCACATCAACTTCCAAGTTGTACCGAAGCATGCTTATGCGAAAGGAAATCTCCGGAGCATCTTGCAAAGGCTTCTTGCAGAGAAGATCCAAGCCACGTAGAAGGACACTCGGATCAGGCCGCTGGATCCCAAGGTCTGACGCCCTCACCATCCACCGAGACCAACGCCTCAGTGAGTTGACAGCCTCTGCCGCGTTGTTGGCCTGAGGCGGATTCTCCAAGGAGGAAAGGATCTGCTGCCTCTCCACCACTGAGCCTGGGCGATAAAGCACAACAACACGCGCCAGCAAAGCCAGGGTCCCACTCAGTCTGGAGGCTAGGATCTCATCTCGCACTCCTTCTGGAACACTGGCTAACAACATGGACGCTGCCCTCTTGTCCACTCTCGACCACTTAGGATCCTTGAGCTCTGAAGTCTCACACATAGTCCTCCGACTTCAGCGCTAGCTTCCCCACGTGCGAGGCTCGGGTGTACGCCTCGTAATAGGCCGCAAGAGACAACAGGATCTCCTTCCACCACTCGCCACTTCCATTGGACAAGTCGCCCATGTGGTTGTGGAGACCATGTAGCCAGTCTCCCACATCAATAGCTGAGTTTTCCGATAGCTCAGCTAGCCTTGGAAGTTCAGAAATCCCCGGCTTCACGATCTCCACGTCTTTAGCCTTGGACTTCAAACTCTCCGACACAGCATTTTGCAACTGAGCCATCCCCTGAACCAAAAGTCCAAGAGGATCTGGGGCTCGAAACGCGCTCGGCTGAGGCGCTTCCACTGCGGGGCCACCGCCCCTAGGCAGGTCACCTCGGGACCTCTGCTCCGCACCAACTCCTCCTCCTCCGCCACTTGGCTCACCTCCAGGGGGCACTTGTCCTTGCCCTCCATGAGCACCGGGAGGATCTCCCCTTGGAACTGCGAAGCCTCCAAGAAGTCCATAAGGATTGCCGCCATGCCCTAAAGAAGCAGCATGTGCAGCGTCAGGACCCTGTCTATGCCCTCCAGAACCCCAAGGCTCTGCGACAGGATCACGTGCATGCTCTCTCTGATCAGGTTGTCTTACAAGAGGATCCCCTACACTTATAGGGGCTTGTGAGCAAGGTCCGGCAAGATTACCGTCACGCCCTGCCGGTACTTCAAGAGACACGCTTCCCCGAGGTCCTGCCGAAGTTCCAAGCTCACGTCCTTCTTGACGATCCATCACCTGAGCATGGACCTTGTGTTACAAGATTTGGAGTCAAGAGCCTCCAGATTACGTGATTTGCTTGAAGAAGAGGAAATACTCAGTGAGGAGTATCGCCGAGTTGGACAAGAAGCTCGGCGCCATCTTGGTGATGCTAGGGAGCAAGTGTCCCAGTACTTGGAGGATGTGCATTCTAGGTTTGCGCATGTGGAGAGATTGAGGACTTTGACTTGCTTGAGGGCGGTGAGATTAACCTCCAATCCTTCGAGTGAGGGGTCCAGCCAAGAGATAAGCTATGAGGACCTCCTGGACTCCCTGGAGGAAGATCTCCAAGTAGTACATACAGTGCCACTTCCTCAAGTTCGAGCAGTGCTAGATCGTTGGGTGACAGCGGTTCGTAAAGAAGTTGAGAATTTGATTTCAACAGGGACAGTTCGTGAAGTTCCTGTGGAGGAGATGAGAGCCTTGGAGAAGCAGGGACTTGTCACTGTGGCTCCTGCGAAGTGCGTCTTCACTCTGAAGCCTCCGGCAAAGCATGGGGACAAGTTCAAAAGGAAATGCAGACTCGTGATTTGCGGGAATTTCTTGGCAGATGAGGGCGGCAGTTTGTATGCCTCGGGCGTCAACACGGACTCTTTGAGGTTGGCCTTGGTTCTTGCAGCTTCGAGGCGGTGGCTGGCTGCCATTTCTGACATTACAGGAGCCTTCTTACTTGCACCTTGGCCAGAGCACCTTCCACGCTATGGCATTTATCCTCCAAGGGTAGTCAGAGATGCTCAACTTGTTGGGGAGGTGGGATGGCTCCTTGAAAGGCCGTTGTATGGGCTAAGAGAGAGTCCTTCCGTGTGGGCTTCGTACCGAGATGCTCGTTTGAAGGAGGCTCGCATTGTATTGGATGCCGTGGTGTTGATCCTCAGACCGACTATTTCGGAGACTGAGCTGTGGATGGTGTTGAATGAGGCAACTGGAGAACTACTTGGACTAGTAGTTACCTATGTGGACGACATCCTGTACCTTGGTGAGGTTGCTGTCGTCAATGCCATTCACTCCTTTGTCTTGGAAAAGTGGCCAGCCAGTGCTTTGGAATGGGTCAATGACAAGGTTGCGGCGAGGTACTTGGGGGTCGAGATCCTGTGGGAGCCCGGGGCCCAAAGCTTCAGCATTAGCCAAGCAGCATACATAACCTGCGCGCACACAACCTACAAGACATGCACAGCACGCTGTTACCTGTTCCGAAAGAATGGGTTGAGAGCGCGGAAGCTGAGCTGGACGAGGTTGAGCCTGACATAGCTGAAGACGTCTTGCGCAATGCCCAGAGGGCAGTAGGCGAGGCTCTCTGGTTGGCTACGAAATCGCGCCCAGACATTCTGTTTGTGGTGAATCATATGGCAAGTGTAGTTTCAAGGCGCCCTGCATACGTTTTGAGAGTGGCTCAGCGTGTGTTAGCGTACCTTTCCGGCACGTGCAATATGAAGTTGACGCTAGGCCCAAGAAGTGAGTTTCCTGGAGAAGTGATCTGTTACACTGATGCTTCGTACGCTCCCTTCGGCCGAAGATCCTTTGGGGCAGCAGTGGTGACCCTAGAGGGTAGTCCGGTGGCCTGGAAGGCAAGCCGTCAGAGTTTCGTCACGCTCTCGGTCATGGAGGCCGAGCTCTACGCCGCCACTCAGGGCTGTATCTTGCTGGAGTCAGTTTTTTCGATTCTTGATGAGGTCTGTCCTGGCAGGTACAGCAAGGTTTTGGCAATCGACAACACCAGCGCTGTTGCAATGTGCAATGGTGGGCATGGCAGTCAAAGAACACGGCACTTGAAGATCAGAGCTGCATACATTCGAGAGTCTGTTAGCAGTGGATGCTTGAAGATTCGCCACACTCCCGGTGAATCGCAGCTTGCCGATTTGGCGACGAAGTTACAACCGAAGCTGCGCTTGTGGAGGCTACTGACTCTTTGGGGCTTTGTTGGTGACCGCTTGACTGAGATGTTGAATGCGTTCAAGGCCAAGCTTTTGTCTATAGTGGTGGTTCTGTCGGCTATGCTGGTTCCCGTAACTGGAGCACAGACAAGTGAGAAGAAGGAGCCCCTGGCAACAACTGGCTGGGAAGAGCTCACCTTCTTACTGGTTCTGTCCTGTGTGGCTGTGGTTGGTCTGTGGGAGGCTTGCAAGGCAGCTTATCGGACTTCTAAGCAATGGCTGAAGGGATCTCGAAGAGCTAAAAAGCTGAAGAAGATCTCAACTTTGGCCGCAGATGCAGCGAGACGTGAAGTGGCGTCTCAGGCAGGCATGAGCTTGATTTCGGAGCGGTCTTCGGATCTCAGGTTTGCTTCATCGGCCTCGTCCTCTAGGCAAGAGAGTGCTGCAGAGGAATCAGGACTACGTCGAAGACAGGTTGCATCCGCTGCAACTTCCCCAGGGCGAAGCCAGCCGGACTTCGTTGCTACCACAACACCGCCTCGGAGAAGAAACCGCACTGAGGAGGAGATGCTACCGTCACCGGGTGCTCAGAGTTCTGTTTCTGGAGGTCTGGAAGACTTGCAGGAGCGTGCTAGAGTGGTGAGGGATGTTCTCAAGCTTCTCACGTGCGAAGAGCTGCGCGCAGCTCTGAGAAGTCAGGGAGTGCTCACTTCTGGAGTCAAAGAGGACCTGGTGGAGCGCTTGGCAAACTTCTTCTCCCCGACATCAAGAGCCGATCTGCCCACGTGTCGTCAGTTGAAGTTTGTGTTGTGGTTGTGGCGTGAGAAAGCCCTTCGACAGAGATGCTTGTTGAGGTGGACTGATGTTTTCACAAAAACGTCCGTGTCGGCCTGGCTGTATCGTTGGAAGGATGTTCCCAGCATTTAAAGGTACTTGTGTGTTTTTGATCCAGCGACTCCGTGAGGGTTTCGTTGAAGGTTGCTCAGGAAAGAACCTTGTGCTCTTGAGCGGCGCCTTTTTCCTGCGGCAGTGTGCCCTCTCACCGGAGGTGACGGGCAAGGAGGAGTGCTGAAGCTCCCGCTGTGATGCAGGAAAGTTGTTAATGGTGGATGGCTCAAGCCCTGAAGGTTTGAGCTGAATCATACCAAGCAGTGCAACACGTAGCAGTGCAGAGCACGCAGACATGTCACAGCTTTGTGTGGTGAAAAGTTTTTCCGCTTCGCCCGCGCCCAAGGGTTCATGCTTGACTGAGCCTTGCTGGACAGTGCTTAGCAATGAACATCTCCCCAGAGACACTAGAGCAGATTCCCATGATCCCGTTGGCGTGCCCCTGTATTCTTGAGTTTTGGAATTCAGTTTGTTTTAAGCTTGCGGTTTAGCGTTTGAGGTTTCGTGTTTAGGGGCTTAGGGCTACACATACCTCAATCCCTAAACCTTGCGTGGATGCCCCCCTGCACCCCACCCTGTAACGGTGGTACAATGGGAATATAAGGGGGCCCTAAGATAATCACCAGTACTGTTGCACTTCATTTATACAAGAGACTCTCTTTCATGTATTTTGGCCGCCGCTTAAAGTGTTTCAGCCTGTTGTCGGAGGACTCTTTTTACGCTGTTTTGGCTTTAGGCCCCTAACCGAATCCAGACCATCCCCTTTAAAGTGTTCCCAAGGGCCCAAGGTCTCAGTTCTTAAGGACGCCAATATTCAATTTTCTGGGGGCCCTATTGTTTGGCGGGGAGAGGGCAGCAAATAGTACAGCGAGTGCCACATTATCCCATGTAATCACTATTACTGGGTGGGGGGTCCACCTACACTAAACCCTAAGTCCTAAGCTAAACACTGGGGGGGAGCAATATTAAGAGCGTGGTCGCATATCATATCTAATTACTGTCCACACTGTTACTGAATGGGGGTAGTATCCTATCCAGACACCTTAAACCCTCATCCCTGGATCCTAGACCTTGCAAAGCCTCAACACCACAACCCTACCAGGCGAAGCGCCCCGGAGACAGCCATCGAAAGCATGCCCCATACGAAGGCCTGACAGTCTGCGGCACATCTAAACAGAATACGGTTCTGGGATAGACTATACCAGGAATAAGGGCTATAGGGAATAATGTTAGAATTTTTCTGGCTTCTACATTAAACTGTTGGGGTCTTGCAGGTGGCGCATTTAGGTTGTGGGTATGAAGCATGAGATGGAATAGGAGTTCGGATTGGGTTGTAGAGGTGTAAAAATTGCAAAGTCATGTCGTCCAGCTGAGCTCAAGGAATATTTCTCACTGAGCTCTAAACCGTGACTGCCAGACCCCTGAGCAGACCTGTACATAGAGAGATACACATCCGCACAAGGCGCTTTAAAGATCGCAAACAAGGACCCTGAACCCCCAAACCCTTAATCCCTAAACCACTAAACCCCTAAACCCTTAAACCCTTAGACCCCTAAACACAACCTTTCATCCCATAGACCCCCCAAGCGGGAAAGACCCTCGCTGAAGGAGTCCTCCTTGCGGGTCGACCTATCTTATGGTTCAGGGTTTAGGGCTTTTAAGGCTGATAAAGCTTATTCGGGCTAATTAGGGTTTAGGATCTACCCCTATCTTGGGAACCTGCTAAAGAACTCCCTGATCTGTTTTGGATTCCGATTAGGGGAGCTTTGGAGCAGGCTACAGCCTCAAATGTAGGGTTTAGGGTTTAGGGTGTCAGTCCTCCCTGCTGAAACGTTTATCAGGTGAGCCTATAATAAAAAATCTTGGCACACATCAGGACCACCCAGACAAGTTCGTACTGCATAGGGTATCACAGTCTTGTTATGGTTTAGGGTTCGTTAGGTCTGCCCTGAGAATTCTTCTTATACCAAACCGCATCAATCCAAAAGGCCAAAAAACAAATGCCTGAAACCAACAAACAAATTAGGCCTTGTCCAAAAAAGCACCCTCCCTTACACCGCTCATCCTCAACCCTACACACTACACCCTTGACCTTGCACTGTTTCACGTTACATCTACCGCCCCTAGAATGTACCCCCTGTCTTACTGGTGGTGAAGAGCGGGCGAGGGGATAAAATGTGGGGATTGCTATTCAGGATTCTGGAGAAGGGGTCCCTTTTCCCATTTGTCCTTCCTTACACAAAGCAGCCCAAACCGTAAACTCTAGATAAACCCTACATGCTAAAGACTCGGCGGCATGCAATTTGTTTTTGCAATCCCCCGATCCCTACTAACCACCTTCAGCCCTGAATCCTCAGTAGTAGTTGGTAGTTGCCGTTTTCCTGTCCATTCCGTAAGCTAATACCATTTGTTTTAGCAATTTCCATGTTCTTTGCAGGTCCATTTTATTTTCCAGCATCCCTAAATAAAACTCTATTCTTACTATCCTACATGCCCGCAGTTTCCATGTCATTTTCCATGTCATGTTCCATTTGATTCTCCAGTATAAGGATTACCCAATTCACCTAAACCCTAAACCCTTAACCCTAAACCCTAAATCCTAGACCCTAAATACTTAACCCTAAACCCTAAATACTAAACCCTAAACCTAGAAATCAGCAGCCTCAGGCTCGGCCGCCACCAAGCAAGCTGCGCCCAGCGCGTGCGCGGCCGCACCTGTGGCAATGCCCCGGGCGACCTGGGCGATGTGCATCATACGAGAGCATATGAGCTACGGACTACATTTAGGTTGGGGGGAACTATAGGGGACTATATAGTGTTTTGGGGGACCTATTAAGGGATATACTGAGCATATGGGGGTTTCCCAAAGTCAGGGGTACCTTTTTGGGGATCCTCATGATAAGGATTATAGTATTTCGGGGTCTACATTGGGGTCCCCCTATGTAGGGAAACTACCACATCGGGCGAATAAGACGCTGCATGGACCCAAGTAAAAGTTGTGGCGATTAGTAGTGGTGGGAGGCAGTATGCAACGCCTGTTATCCCCCTCGACCAATATTAAACATGATGTTTGAGAACTCCTTGGGATTATACTATCATAAAAATGAAGCCTAGCTGGCAACTTTGCTTAGACAGGAGCCCAATATAGACCCCGAAAAATATGATACTTACTATGGGGACGGGGTACCCTTAATTTTGCGAAGCCCCCACTTCCTAAACAAACTACAGAAACCGTGTAACCTTAGGATCCCTATTACAATCCCTATTAAGGGGAGGCGTGGTTTGGGGGTTAGGGGTTTGGGGGTTAGGGGTTCGGGGTTTGAGGGTTTAGGGTTGGGGCTTAGGATATAGGAGTCCTGAGCGCTAAACTCTCAACCCTGTGTCCAAGCCCCGTCCTTAAACCCTTCAGCTGCATGCTTTGAGGCTGAAGATGTATGGCTTCAGTTCAGTCCTGGGTTCCTCAGATGTAGGTTTAGGGTTCCTGTGCCCAAAGAAACTTAACAGCAGTTTTGATGGCTAGGAATTTCATGGGCTAGTTGAATAGTATTGGTACGATTGTAGCACTACAAGGGCCTCCAATGATGATGGCCAATTATTTAGCAGATTCCCAACCCAACAAGCGAGATACAGGGATAATGGAAGAGAATATGGAAACTAAAGGGACCATAGTCTAGATAAGGGTTATATAGGGATCATAGCACTTCTGGCTAAACCCTTGACCCTAAACCCCTAGATCAAAACTCTACAGCTCAAACCCTAAACCTCCCAAATCCCTGGCAACCCCTTTGAAGTACCCTAAACCCTACACCCCAAACCCTGAACCTGACGGTATCATTGTCAGCAACATGGGAAGCCAAGCTGCCAGCAGTGACGCTGCTGGGTAGGTCCGTATGATATTTGAAAACCCACAGTCTATTACCCCTCAGACTTTTGCTGATTGAAGAACCTAGTAAGTATATTTATACCCCCTATGAGCCATATCATAATCCCGGTTATACCCAGTATTGACCTACTTCTTAAGTCCTCCTGACCCTCCAAGTAAGGTATAAAACCGCACATGGAGGGTACCAATATCAGAACGAAGTAAAGGATAGCAGCATGACAAGTAGCAATCTCAATCCCAACAGGTGAGGGTCACTTTTCAAAGGTTGAAATCCTGGTAGCCCCTCGCCTGGGCCCTTGATTCTGCGAACCCTATGTATCCAGTATATTAGATAATACCCTCCCAGAAACTAACATGGAAACCCAAAAATGGCCCTATGAAGACTACAGGCCCTTTTAAAAGAAGACTATCTGAGTTTCCATGTTAGTTTGGGGGAGTGTACCCTTTTTCCCCTTCAGTATCTCTAGAATCACCAAAAAGGCTCCTATCAGGGGCCCATGCTTCCAAAATTCTGGGAAGCCTATATGTGAGCTTCAGTCAGAGCCCGATGAAGAGACTTTTTCGAGCGCTCGCTCTTTTGTTACCGTGGAGCGGGAGAACCGTTTGTAAGAAATTTCCGACCCGTCGGGTGCTCCCCCTTGGAATGAGGATCTCCATAGGAATGAATGTCCTTCTGCAATGGAGGGGGAACACTCTTCATCCCAGGTAGGCCATGGTCTAAACTCCTAGTATCCCCCTTCGTAACCCTTATAGTAGTCCCCTATATAGTCCCCTATATATCCCCTCTTTAAAGAGTTTAGACAATGGCTCAGGTAGGCTCTAAGCTGCCTTTGTTTTCCTAACTTCCTCACTTGATGAGCGGGTTGGCGAACAGGAGCACCAAGGCGATCACCAGTCCGTAAATCCTGGGCAAAGGACAGTAGAAGGTGGCTCATAGATAGTTAGAAGCACGACTATACATGGTAGTTCCCATAAATACAGGGGAACCCGAATGTAGACCCCGAGATACTATAGTCCTTATTATGGGGAGCCCCAAAAAAGGTACCCCTAATTTTAGGAACCCCCACATACATGCAGGTAGATGTGACCTCTCACTATTCTGCTTACAGGCACTCGCTAGGTACCCAGAAAGCTGAACTAGTGTAGGTTTGGGGGCACTATGAAAATTTCTTTATGGCCTTCTTATGGGATTTAAGGTAATAAAACCCTAAACCCTAAACCATTTGAAAAGCATCTTACCCCTGGCCTTTTTATGGGATGCCAGGTAATAAAACCCTGAATCCTAAACCATTTGAAAAGCATCTTACCCCTGGCCTTTTTATGGGATTTAAGGTAATAAAACCCTAAACCCTAAACCCTTTGAAAAGAATGTTCCAACTTGCCCCTGTGAAGTAGAGGAGAGGCTCTTGCCTCGTTACTGACCATCTCGGCCCAGGGCCAGCCCCCAAAGAAGGGTGGGGAGACACCTTCAAGGGATATATTGGGGTTATATGAGGATAATGGAAAATAAAATAGAAACGACTGTAATTATATGGGTGGTTGTCAAAATTATGGTCCCTTTTTGGGCACCCCAAATATGAGGTGCCGTATTATAATGGGGATCCAAAAAAAGGACCATAATTTTGACAACCACCCATATAATCCTAAACCCTAAACCCTAAACCCTAAACCCTAAGGGCTTATAGGGCAACCGCCCCACAGTTTTTAGGGCTTTAGGATAGTTTAGGGTCCTGTTTTTGCTTGTTGCAATAAGTTTCAGAAGGTCTGTAGAGGCTAGCGTAGAGCAGGATGGCTTCGCCATCTTTGTCAGGTCCAAAAAAGTTTAGAGTCCGAGGATGGGACTTGTGTGATTGAGGAATTTCGGGTTTAGGGCTGAGATTGTTCCTTGCTTGACCTCTCACTAATTGTCTGCCTCTCTGGCAGTTTCTCCTCGAAGCTGTGCAAGACGGCCAACTTAGTGACAGACTTTTAATGACAGACTTTTACTGACCTTTCAAACCACCTACTCCAAGCAGTCCTGATGATAATGTCATGTCTAAAACACCCCAAACATCCGCAGCTCGCGCTAAAAATGCACGACCTTTTTGTAGTGCACCTACATCCACTACACCCCAAACAGTACCCCTGAACCCTAAACACCTTTCAGAAAAGACACGTCAGGGACTCCATGAAGGCCAAGGACAGCAGCAGCACGCCTCCCAAATTCTGATTTGAATGTCTAATCCCTACAAAGTATATTCCCTTATTCCCTCCTAACCCCAAACCCTAATCCCCATATATTGTATTCTCTGATTCCGCACTAGCCTCCCAAAATCTGAATGGAATGTTGGGGAGGATGGGCTCAGGGGGCAAGGGTTGAGGGCTTAGGGTTACAGGGCTTGAGGTTTAGGGCTTAGGGCTTAGGGTTCATTGCATGGGTTTAGGGCTTAGGGCTGTGAATCTAGGGAACTCTGATTGGGGTCTGCTGCTGCCTTCCCTCCATACCTCCACCGCTAGCAGAACCAAAAACAAGTGCAAAGGATTTGGGGTTTGTGAAATCTGGTACGCTTAGGGGTGGTTAGGAGGAAATAACAGAATATTACCCCTACAGTATATCACATTTTGGGTCCTGCCCCTGCCCATTAACTGTCTATAAAAGGGGTCATATGGGGTCATATTAAGGGCTATAGATTACTATATCTATAGATATTATCTAACTGTTAATGAGTGGGGGCAGTACCCAAAGTATATTCCCCTTATTCTCTGCTAACTCGCAAAAGGGAGGTGTGGCGACCTTGTCATGTTCACCTAATTCCAGTAGACTAGGGAGCCCTCCGGGACATTTCTATGCACCGTCCAATAATAATAGCATTGAGATCAACAGTTATATTGGGTTCCCCTCCCCCCTCCAAAAAAATACACCTAAATGAATTTAAATAAGGGTGAGCCCAGGGGGGGATCAAGGGGGGCACCCGGGGGGGGTAGTTTAGGGGGGGTAGCAGGGGAACCCATGATTATAGTAATGATAATAAAAATGATGACAGTAACAGTAACGATGATAAGAATCCTGGTGATAACCGTCGTGATCGTGCTAGTAATTCCCTGTGTATCCCGGCTTCTGTATGCACGCTATCCTTGAGATTTCCTCCCTGGTGCCAGGCAGCGGCTATGCAAACAAAAACAAACAAGTTCAAGGAAGGGAGAAATAGATAGGCAAAGCCACCACTGTTGGATAGAAACACACACCAGAAATTCTCAGGTTCACCTGACTAGATAAACCTGACAGGCCCTAAAACCCTAAACCCTAA